>MNAD01001560.1:2094-105142 GCA_001895945.1 Trametes pubescens
TTAGATAAGCGTACGGCGCCCTAAGGTTCGGGCCTTGGGCGTCTGGTGGGGGCAGATTTCTACCCAACCCCACCATCCCACGAGTACGCCGAGCAATCCAGCCCGGTACAGAGTACTTGCGGGATATCGGGGACCGGTAGAGGTCAAGTATATTTACAGGTAAGCTGGGTGGCCCTTGGTCTTCCTGACCTTCTGGTGGTCTTGGAAAATCCAGGGAAGTGTGGGAATGGTCCTAGGCTTCCTTATCATTAATAAGCCTGAGGGGTTCTTCCCTTCTTCTCCTCTGTCTGAGTGACAAAGTGCCTTTTGGTGGATCCTTGGCTCTGGAAAATGCGGAAATATTCCCTGAGCAGGCTGGTTGGTTGGGACAGTGGTTGGCTGGGAGGGGTGGTCTTGTATGAAACTGGTTCTTTTAGGCTTTTGGGACACTGAGATCTTGGTGAGTGACACCAGGATCAAACCGATGACCTTGGCTTCGCCTCTCCATAATGGTGGGCTGTTTGTGGTTGCAGTTGCTGGGAAATTGTGGGCCTATTGGTGACTGGTCCTTCCGCCATGTCCAGGTACCAATCCATATTGGTGCGTGACAGTGGCCCAGTGCCAACTGGTACAAAACTGCACCAGAGCCTTCTGTCCAATCACTTGCTAAGCTTGATGGGCTGGCTGCTTTGTCACCAGGCCCATTGGTGCTTGCAGCTGTGCCCGTAGTACGCACACCCACCCGTATCAAAAGGACGTGGCCACCCTCGGCGGAGCACTTCAATAACCTAAAGTACGTCATATTCACTCCCTTTCTACAATGCTGTATCTCACTCCAGCTAGGGACATATGCACATGACTCTGGGCCATGGAGAACCCAACAAAGAACAAGAATGACTTTGATGCTGCATACAAAACCCTGTCAACAGCTGCCAAGAATGTGAGTGAGGACCACTGGTGTCCCCGGTCTCCCAATGCCAGTACTGATGTGTTGTATATATGACACCCTTCAGGAGATGAGAGGAAAGGGGCAGCTCGCTGATGTAAGTGCACACGGAATGAGTATATCTTCATCACTATCATACTTACCCAGGCCTTCATAGAAACTCGCACTGGTGGCAACACTGAAAATGACGTAGGTGGCCCTGCACAATGCATACAAACTGGATCTCGAAGCAGCAGGTAGGGTCTTGTCTGCAGATGGCATGGAGCACTGTGTAACTGACTCTACGCTAGGTTCCAAGCAAAGGCCGGTACACAAACACTACCTGCACACTACTACTACTAGGCCCAACAAGACCGCGTTCTCCCACATATCTAGGTCACATGCTGGTGTTGCACAAGTTTCCAGCCTGCCTTTTGCAGGGCTGGATTCGTTTGGGCAGTGCAACATCTGGGACACACAGCTAACAGATACATGGAACATCATGTGCGAGGTGCATGTGGGCTGGATGAGGAGTGTGGATGCAAAGAGGCATGGTGGGCACACAAGGTGAGTACGAGTAGATTCACGGTGTCCCGGATGCATGCGGCTGATCACATGGTTGTCTGGGGCAGGCATGCATGGGCCAATATGGCGGGTGTTGGTGCGTGGTGAGCAGGCGTAGGCGTGGGCGAGGGTGCGCAGTGAGCGGGCACCAGCGTGCAGTGAGCAGTGAGTGGGGCATGAGTGGTGAGTGCACAGTGAGCAGGCGTGGGCGCCCAGTGAACGGGTCAGGCGCACGATGAGTAGGCATTGATGTGGGTGTGTGGTGTGCAGTGAGCGGACGTGGGCACAGTGAATGGGGCACCAGTGGGGGCACATGGTGAGCGGGGTGCAGGGTGCAGGGCGCAGGTGCGCACTGGGTTGCAGTGTGAACTGGACCTGGTGCGGGATGTTTTGGGTGCCCTGGGGGCTGCTCTCGTGGGCCGTGGGTGTGTATGTTTGTAAATAGCCCAATATATCTGCATGGATGTGGCTATATCTTGCTATATGTGGATATGCTTTGCTATATGCTGCTAGTGCAGATTGTAGCTGTGGGCAGGATAACTAGCTATATCTAGCAGAACCTAGCGTCTGCTAGCATATATCTCCCGCTATCTCTCGCTAGGTCTAGCTATGTCCGATTCTCACTGGGGCTGAAGTCTGAGCTCCTACATTCAACAACATAGTGAAGACAGCTAGGATGTCTGGGCATGGGTGTAACCCAATATGGATGATATATGCCTCTTGGCTTGATCTGAATGAGTGTAGGCATTTGACTCAAGTGTTGCAAGTGTAGGTGGAGCAGTCGTGGCACATAATTAGTGCTTATCTTATCTTTGTTTGTATCTATTTGCCAAAAAGGATGGATTTTGCCCTCAATTAAGATTGGCCTACAGCACAATGGGCCATGTCAGGTGATCTGAAAGTGTCACACCCAGCGATGAAACAGCGTGCGAGGCTATAAACGTCGGCCAGGGTGTGATTTCTGAAATTCTGCCACGAAAGATCAATGAAGAATGTTAATCCTTACAGATCTTTCGTGGCACATTTTTTGTTTTAGGGAGTTGGAAGGAGCCTATGGCGAAATACAGTAAGCGCCACCACCAAAATGCTCCTCTCGACGAGGCTCAAGCACCCGCAAGGTGCTGGCTTCTGGTGGGAGCACATGATTTGTCACAAAGGTCACACATGGCCCATTGTGCTGTAGGCCAATCTTATGATGGTGGAGAAACCTCATTGAGCAAGGTAATATTTTCCCATGAGCATCATTTTAGGTGTCACAAGTTGGCAGGAAAGTCCCTATATAAGAAATTATTTCTTTGTTCCTTATTTATTTTAACAACATGTGATATAATCATATAATTACTGCATATAATCTGGTGTATGCTACTTGACTTCACCTCTCCCCCACTGGCCTACATCAGCAAATCATGCAAACCTCTGGGGGCTCTGTGTTCTCTGCCACAGAGGTTTTAGAGGTCACAGAAGTCAGAGCATACAGGTGCTTTTGCTGAAAATATAAACATGTTAAAATGCGCTAAAAATGTGATTGGGCTTCAATGGGGATCATTTAAATTTTCTGTAACCTCTGTGGCTCTGGAACCATTTATAAGTGAATACAGGGCTCACAGAAGTTTGCATGATTTGCTGATGTAATATTGCCACCTTTGAGCTCAAAGTATGTGGTGGGTAGAACACTATTGGATGGTATAATATGCCAGAATGTCTGCTGTAAATCCAGAGTTCTGACATGCAGAAAACTTGGAGTTCAGAGTCCAAAATGGGAAAACAGAGTACAAAGTCAGAAGCACAGGAATCTCAGAGTTTGGAGTCCAGGTGAGCAGGGAGCAGAACATATACACAGGTTTCACACAATGGTATTGGTAAGTCAGTCTATGTTCCCAGAAGCTCCTTCCACAAATACACAGAGGTAAGTCCAATGAAATTAGGGTTAGGTCATAGTAGTACTACTACATACTTGTGTTGATCGGAGATATTTACCTAACCTTTGAGATTATGTGCATGTTCAAGCCTTTCAACCGGAGGCTGTGCCAGAGGCACAGGATGTTACTAGCAGTGTCTACCGAATAACTTCAACACCACACCATCATTCTTGCTCCTTCCCATTGGGCGAGTTTCCCGAAAATTGTTGCTGAATACGTGCATAGTGGTCCATCTCGTCCTGGCTCACACTTGGCACGAGCTCTCGCAGTGCCGCATTGAAGTCCTCCTCGGACACCAGCACCTCGGTCTCAGCAGGTGTCGCAAGCTCGCCCAGGTAGTACTGCGGCGTCATCGGGAATGGGTGCGGCGAGTCGGGCGGAGGTGCCGCATTTAGCTCAGCTATTGCGTGAGATTGACTGTGAGCGACACCTCGCAGTAAACAGCCGGAGAAATCGACTTGCCAATTATTTCCTCTAGCTCCTCTGCCTTGCGGGACATCGCCTTCAGAAGCGCATCGGCGCAGAGGGCGTAGAAGTCAGCACCGGTATAGTGGAAGGGACACTGCTCCGCGACGCGCTCGAGCTTCAGGTCTGGATGTAGGCGGAACTTCCGAGTGAGCGCCTGAAGAATGTTCAGCTGGGTTTCGTGGGTCGTGCTGACGCCGAGGTACAGCATACGGTCGAATCTACAAACGGAACTATGAATACCCCATGCAAAACGAGAACGGTCAGCACATACCGTCCAGGTCGAAGTAGCGCAGGATCGAGCAAATCGGGCCTATTAGTAGCCCCAATCACGAAAACATCTGCGCCCGTCTTCCCACCAGACAACCCATCGAGCTCCGCGAGCAGCTGGCTCACGATGCGATCCATGACACCGCCCGAATCCCCGTGGTTCCCGCGCTTGGGCGCAACGGAATCGAGCTCGTCAAAGAAGATGACACAGGGGCGTGCATCGCGCGCGCGCTGGAACACCCGCCGGACGTTCGCCTCGGACTCGCCAATGTACATATTGAGCAGCTCGGGGCCCTTAACGGAGAAGAAGTTGAGCGCGCAGGAAGTTGCGACGGCTTTCGCAATGAGCGTCTTGCCCGTCCCCGGGGGACCGTAAAGCAAGACACCTAAAAAGATATGAGCGGTGTCAGGAAGAGGTAGGATCAAGACATACCTGATCGTTGCTTCAGCCCGTCTGCAAAGAGTTCGGGGTGCTCGAGCGGCAGCTGGATTGTGTCCAGGATATCCGCCTTGACATGCGCAAGTCCACCAACGTCGTCCCATGACACAGAAGGGATCTTCGGCGCGCCAATGCTCTCGGAGTACGACGCTCTCGCCTTGCCCAAGGCGGAGTCAAAGTCCTCCGCGGTCAAGGGAATGCCCGAGGAGAACACATCGTAGACATTACTACTCCTGAGAAACGGTCAGCGCTGATCATATTGCACTGCAAAACTCCACTTACGAGGTGTCGATCGAGCGTTGCACTGCAGCAGTCTTTGCGCGCGCAGCAAGGTCCACGAGATCGGCAGCAACGAGCGCTGCTGTTTGTACAGCAATGTCCTTGACTGAAACATCAGGAGCGAGAGTGCTGTTCGCGAGCGTCGAGAGCAAGATATCATATCGTTCCGCTTCGCCAGGAGCCTAAGAATTTGATTTCAGATGTTGATTGCAGGTGCGGCGCGCTGTGAATGCACCCACCTCGAAAAGAACTTCATGCTTGAAGCATGACAAGATCTTGGAAGGTACACGGTCGTGGCTGTCGGTCGTCCCAAGCAACAATACAGGGAACCCGGTGAGATTCCACGAAGGTTGTACACCCGCTATGCAGTCACGAAGAACTTCCGCAATAGCCGGCTCTGTGTAAACGTCAGTTGACTGTTAAGATGCGGCCCAGTAGATGTGCTCACCCTTCCCGGGCTCAAGACCCTGCGTGCTCTGCGCGAAGGCATCGATATGCTTCAAGAGGAGAATACACGGAGAACAAGAAGCCGCTCGCTCAAATCGAGCCTGGAGTGTTCCCTCAGTTTTCGCATCGGTATCCCCTATCACATCGTAGCAGTCGACCTGATAATGCGTCAGCTCGGGACGTTACATCCTGTTATGCTTTCACTGACCTCCAGAATGTGGATGCCCAGTCGCTGCGCAACCCAACTCGCTGTCGTGGACTTGCCGACGCCTCTCGGGCCTTCCAGGAGTATCGAAAGCTGCAGGTGGTAATCAACCGCTCCGCGATTCAGAGCAGCAGATGCAAGCGCAAGCAGCTTTCCATAGGGGGTGTCCGGATCTCGGATATCATTCGCTGGTGCAGGAACTCTTTGACCTAGGGCGCAGTGAGTACACAGTGCACATGAACAAGAGCGGTGTTCATACCAATGCCGAGGTATTCGCCCAAGTCCGGCACGCGAGCATGCTCGATGCCCGTCTGCACCATCCGCGTAACCGAAGGGTCTACCCAGCATCCGAGCTCACCGGCAGTGGCGGCGATATACATGTCCGACGAAGACACTTCGCCGAGGCGTGACGGCACATTGTGCTCCACATTCGTGATAAGGAAGTAGACGACCTCGTTGGGCTCGCCATCTACCCCTCTGTGGCATGATCAGCAGTTACTCGACACAGAACGAGATGGCCACCAACTCGAATTCAGCATCCTGCTCATCCGCATCCTCGTCCTCCGACGCGCCATGGTGCCTCAGCAGATCATCCGTGTTAATGCCTACCGCAATGATGTCCCCTTGCTTGACCAAACGCGTGGTATCCTTGAAGTAGCCCTGTAACGCTTGCAAGAACAATGGCTGATATGTCTTGTCTGTGGAAAACGCAGAGGCGACTCTAGCGATGTTAACAGTCGTGGCGGTGGGTATCGTTGGTCGTTGGGAACCAAACGGGCTGGGACGGATGGAGATCTCCGGCTCGCGCACAAGCCCTGTTTGTGAGGACAGGTTGTGTACGATCTGCGGGTTTATATGTAGTCCACTATAGGGACGGCGAGGTCAATGAAGTGTTCAACATCAACAAACGTTAGACTTACGGACTGCTCGCAATATCGTCCCGCGCGTGCACGCGCGCAAGGCGGAAACTGTGTCCGTCCTTGGATCTTACGATACCCTACTCAACTTCAGTCCGACGACGCCTTGTGGTCATAGTGCGGACGTACCCATTCACCATCCAACACACCTATGCGGCTCAGCTCGGAGGTGCGCACATATACCGCGCACTCGTCCTCCAGACACGACACTTGCCGTCGCAGAGCGAGAGCCCTGTACGTTCGTTCCGCGTGACTGAGATGCAGGTTACCGTCCCCGTTGTGTGTCCCATTCGTGGCACCATTCGCCATATCGCCATTAGGGCTAGGCGCGGGGGAAGCTGGCAGGCTCAGTGGGCGAAGCACAGAGCCCGCAAGGAAGTCCTCTCCGATGTCAAACTCGCCCGCCTCAGATCCGGACAGCTCGTCGAGGTCCCCGTCCGGGATATCAGGAATGGCGTCCTCGGAGATGACTTCGTCGTGTGCCGGCGACGCCGAGACGTACACCTTCGTAGTTCCGCGTCGTGCAACGCCTTGCTGTACCGGGGCAGACATCACAAGCTTGTACTGCAGAGAGGCCGCAAGGGCGGTAGACGAGGACCCGCAGGCCGCACTGGGCTCACGCGGCAGAGTGTAGGTCTCGCCCTCGCGAAGCACCACATCGTTGGTGAACAGCCAGTCCTCCAGCGCGGTGAGATCCGAAGACGCATACGCATAGGCCTCATCCGACAGCGCTGAGAAGATAGCTTCCGAGAGGGTGACCGGGCGTATAACAGTGACCAGGTGGGTGGGTTCTGCGCCCGCCGGCGCAGAGGGGAATATGGCGGGGTGTTCCGTCTGCCAGCGCGTCGGAAGAGAGAGCTCCTTGACCTATGCACCGTCACTACCACTCGTGTGTTCTACTAGGGCAGACTCACATTCCGGTCGAGCGTGCCCCAGCAGGTTATAGACGGAAGCCCAGCATCGGAGCTCCCGGCCTGCTTATTTCCAACGCGCGCAACCGAGAGCGCAACCCGCTCCTCCGCAGAGAGCAGCAGCGCGTTCCAGATGTGTTCCGGGACGAGCGCGGCGTCGGCGGGGGCATGGTGGAAGGCGGGGGTGGCTTGGGCGTGGGGCGGCCGCTGGAACAAGAAGGCCATCGTGCGGGGTCGAGGTAGGCGCCCGTGCTGCTCTCTTTTTCACGCTCGTCCACCGCCCGCGCCCGTGTTTCCTCTTGCCGCCCTCCGCTTTCTTTTGCGCGCCGGCACATCAACGACTCTCAGCAGCTGGGAGCATATCTGAACTTGACTAAACCCTGCTCTCTGGGATCTTGTGAAATATGAGCAGAGGACGCGGATTTGGCAGCCGTGGTGGTGGAGGTATGTCCAGACAGTTCTGCATATACAACGTTGCTCAACTCAAAACTGTAGGCCGCGGTGGAGGTCGTGGCGGGTTCATGCAGAGGGACCAAGGTCCCCCTGACCAGGTTCTCGGCACGTCCCTCTCTCCCCATGTCCTCTAGGCTCCTCTAATGCACTCACCCTTTCTTAGAAATGGGCACCTTCCTACACGCAGTCGAAGACGAGATGCTCTGCCAGTCGCTCATGCCCGACAAGGTCCCCTACTTCAACGCGCCCATCTACCTCCAAAACAAGTCTGTCATCGGCCGCGTGGACGAGATCCTCGGGCCGATCAACGAGGTCTACTTCTCCGTCAAGATGGGCGAGGGCATGGTCGCGAACTCGTTCAAGAAGGGCGACAAGGTCTACATCGGCGGCGACAAGCTCCTCCCCCTCGACCGCTTCCTGCCGAAGCCCAAGGTCACCGGTAAGTACACACTTTTCACTCAGTGTAGTTTTCGAGGTGCTCAAATTTCTTGCAGGTGTGAAAAAGCCACGCGGGGCTGGACGGGGTGGTGCGGGTGGACGGGGCGGCCGCGGCGCACCAGGCGGTCGTGGTGGTGGACGTGGCTTCACCCGGGGTGGAGGCCGCGGTGCACCAAGAGGACGAGGCGGATTCGGCGGCGGCGGAGGTTTCGGCGGCGGCAGCAGCTTCGGTGGTGGACGCGGCGCACCAAGAGGACGCGGCGGATTCGGGGGAGGCAGTCGGGGCGGCGGACGCGGTGGCTTCCGCGGGTCATAGTGTGCAGCAGGCGTGCCCCAGTGTACTTTGCGGTGTACGAGTCTCCCGTTGCTTTCGCTTCCTCTTCTCTCTTCTGTCTGTATCCTACTCTGAGCGACCGCTCTGGCAAAATTCAAAAGTACATAATCCCAAGACAAGAACAGGTATGGCTACAGTGAGGGTATATACGCGGGCTACAACTTGAGCGCTTTGATTTCCTCCCCAACGGTCTTCACGCGCTCCGAACGCTCTTGCTGCACGGGCACCGCCTGCAAATAGGCTGGTCAACGGCAGTCGGACGGGATATAACTTGGGGTACACACCTGCTTGAGTTCTTCGATGAGAGCAAACGTCTGGGAAGCGACTTCCTCTATACGCTGGTGCGCTTCTGCAGGAACTGAACGAGAATGTGAGCACCAGCCCACGGATAGAACGGTAACGCACGTACTCTCTTCCGCAACGTGCACGTCCTGCTCGCCCACCTCCGCCAACGCCGCCGCCTCTTCCGTATCGAGCTCCGCCTGACTCGCGAGGAGCTCACGCATCTGCTTCTCGATCTCCTCAGGCTTTGTGCGGCGCTCACGGGCAATCTGGAGGTCCCAGCGGAGGCTCTGGTCGGAGAGAGACCAGATGTGGCGGTCGAAGCCTTCGTCGAACGGCTCCATATCTACATTCCAACCACGCAGGTGAGCGTCAGAGACCTCGGAGGGAGCGAGGTGCGCACCTTCCTCGTCCTCGTTGATATCCTCCAGGTTTTGGCCGTTGACCCTCACGTTCGGCCGCGTCATCTCGAATGTCTTGTCAATGAACTAAACACAGAGTCAGCAGCGCCCTCACGACCCTACGGAGCGAGCCACTCGCCTTGTGGAGGTGCGCGAGGAGTGCCTCGCGATCGGCGGGGGAGTTGTTGCCACTGAGCTGCTCATCGAGGGCGGTGAGTGCGGCGATGGTGTAGTTGCGCTTTATGCGGCGCCAGTCGTCGAGGGTCTCGCAGGAGATGCGGGGCAGGTCTTCGCGCTGCGCCTCGGCCGACATCGTGGGCGGAACCACACTAAGTCGCGACTGGAGCGCGTCCCTGCGCGTCCCTTTCACGCGTCCGTCACGCGCCAGTCACACGAGGAGGATGGACAAGAAAGGGAAGTAGGATAGATCTAAGTACAAGTACACAAAACATACACTACATCTACTTGGACTCGCCGTTGACGACAAACCCGTCCAGCTCGCCCGCCAGCGGCTTGAGCGTCTCCACCCAGGCCGCGGTCCCCTCGACGTTGAAGAACTCGATGCTCGCCAGTGTCCCGCCCGCCTTCGGCGCCCGCCCCTTGACCACCTCCGTCAACTTCTGCCAGAACACCTTGCGCGGGCTGAACACGTCAAAGAACTCAATCGCCTCCAAGTGCGGGCACAGCGGCTCCCGCCGCTCCTTCACCAGCTCCCCGACCAGGTCCTCCAACGTCCTGCTCCCCACCGACATCACCCGCAGCGTCCGCACCGCCGGCAGCGCGGGCAGCATCTCCGCCCACCGCTCCGTCGTGATCGCAAAGTCGTACGGGTGCCGCCGCGTGAAGCTCCCGCACAGCACCACGCTCTCCACCTGCGCCGTGTCCAGCGGCCAGTCCCCGAAGAACCGCGGCCCCGGCCGCGGCTCGAGGAAGATCGCCGTGATCTGCAGCGCGGGCGTGTGGAACTCGTCCGCGCCGCGGAACGCCTGCAGCGTCAGCTCGTGGTGCGTCCACACCAGCTGCAGCCGCTTCAGCCCCTGCAGGCACCCCATCGGCAGCGGCGCCGCGGCGTTGTACGCGGGCATGACCTCGGAGAAGTCGTCCCCAAAGTCGAGCGTCGCGTTGAGCGTGACGTTCGTCTGCGCAGGGAGCTCGAGGCTCGGGAGGAGCGCGGCAATGCCTGCCGCGGGAAAGCTGTAGATGTCGAGCGTCTTGAGATGTGCGAGCGCGACGAGGCGCGGGTCCTCGTGCACGTCTTCATTGAAGGGCCCGTGGATGCGGAGGTTCTCGAGGAGCGGGCTGCGTTCGAGGAGGTCTAGCAGGACGAATAGGGTGGGGAGCGCCCCCTCCAGGCAGATATTTGTCAACGCGCTGGGGCCTTTCGGTAGGTACGGCAGGCGCATGCCGCGCAGAATGAGACAGCGGAGCAAGGGCGCACCGTCGAACTCGACCGGGTTCACTTCCGGGAGCGCAACGGTGGGACGACGGGCGCCAGGAGGGAGCTGCAGTCTCTCGAGGAAGAGCTCTTCGAGTTTGGGGGTGGCCTGCAGCAGTTTCTGGGTGACGACGTCGAGGGCGAGCGACGGCGGGATGCTGACTTTGAGGACGCGTGTGCGGTGTATCTCTGCGGTGAGCGAGCGCACGGTGGCCACAATTGGAAGCTTCTCGGTCGAGAGTGAGACACGAAGGGGAAGGGCCTTGGAGCGGTCGAGGAAGGTGCGGACGCCCTCGGGGTGCTTGAGGGCAATGCGCGTCCAGAGGATGGGCGCGTGGAGGGCAATATCGCGCCAGTGCCGGCAGACGTGGGTGACGCTGATGAGGTCGGTGTTCTCCGCAGACGCGTCTTCGACGCAGGAGAAGACCATGTTGAGGAGTTCGGGCGGGAGAGAGTTGATGGGAGCGACGAGGTTGTGGATGGACTGGAGCTCTGCAATCTCGTCGTAGAGGTCGTGGACGGTCGCGCGCCGGAGCTCGACCTCCCTGCGAATGACGTCCCGGACGTCCTCGACGGGCATTGAGTTGTGCATGAGTGCGGAACGCATGAGCGCGGTGCTGTGGCCGGACGGACTCTACGGCGAACTGGTTACAACGGAGACGGTAGCCCGAGCGGGAGTTGGCTGTGGAGATGGCACTCACGTCGTCTGTGCCAGGAGCAGTCATTGTGGATAGAGCAGGAGCAGACAAATCCGCGAATCCCGGATCCGTCATTCTTAGCCGACTCAATGTGCATTTCAGACTCCGAAAGCCCCTCGCGCAGGGCACGGGCGCGATCAGGCGAAGGCGGGATGAACGCGACGGTGAGCACAACGTCCGACCCCCGACGCCTCGCAACGCTCCCCGACATCCTCGCTCGCCTCTCGGCCATCCAGTCCGATGAGTCCGACCTCTCCGCCGCCCTCGCCGGCCTCCTCTCCGCCCACGAACCCATAGCAGCCTCCCTCAACAGCCTCAAGTCTCTCGCGCCCCCACTCGATGCCCTGGTCGCGGACACCCGCCTCTTCGATCAGACCGTCTCCTTCACTGCTCGTACCGCTCAGGATGTTGGCGGCCGCGTCCAGTCACTCGATGAGGAGATGCGCAGGGTCCGCGAGGCCTCAGAGCGCGTCAGCCAGATCATCGAGCTCAAGGTAACTCTTCTTTCCTATGCTAGTGCGATATATTACCGACACACACTCCGTGTTCAGTCCTCGCTAGCGGCACTGCATAGCTCAATCGACCAGCAGGACTGGGAAGCCGCTACCCGCCACTGCGCGAGGGCAATGGCCCTCCCCCTCGACGTCATCTCCGGCCCATTCGCAGAGACCGCCGTCGTACGTCCGCTCCTCCCTCGCGCGCACCCCCCGCTCACTTCGATCCAGCCCACCCCAGATAGCCATCTTCCCCCCGCACAAACGCTCCAGGCCGCGCGCGAGCAGCTCCTCGCAGTCTTCCGCCGAGAGTTCGACAAGGCCTCCCGCGCGCGCGACGCGAACGCAACCAGCCGCTTCTTCAAGCTCTTCCCCGCCATCGGGTGGGAAGCCGAGGGGCTGCAAGCCTACGCCTCCTTCGTCGTCGAGCTCGTCAAAGTGCGGCCCCCTGCGTCCGCCAAGAGTACGTCGGTCGATCCTCCGCCACGCTGCCTCGCACCTAATGCCCCCCAGCGTCCTCGCCGCTGTACTACATCACCGCCCTGACCGCTCTGTTTGAGAGCATCGCACTTATTGTCGACCAGCACCAGCCGGTGGTCGAGAAGTACTATGGCGTGGGCAAGATGGGTCTCGTGCTCGAACGGCTGCTCCAAGAAGCAGACCGCGTCGTGAAAGACCTCGTGGAGGGCTGGGAAGAGGAGCGGTCGATGAAACGCAAGGTCAGTCGTCACACTTCCGGCCTTACGCTCCGTTGCTCACGCTGCTACAGCTCTCGGACATCTCATCTACTCCTTTGTCGGCGGGTTTCCGGCCAAACACTGCAGTCGATCCTGTCGACGAGGACTTGGTCGATGCCCGCGAAGTCGACAAGGTGCTGACAGAAGCGGCAAGCATGAGCGGGAGATGGGGCTTGTTCCGCAAGTTCATGCATGACCGACTCACTGTAGGTCATGTCAATTATTAGTGAACCCCCAGCTTCTGATTATCTGCCTATTCAGGAAGACACAGATTCGGGCTCGGATGAGGAGGACGAGGACGCGACTCGTGCGCGCACGAACCTTACAAACCCATCACGTCCCCCTTCAAACAGCGCCGAGGAAGACGTTGTACCCGCCGGCTTCCAAGTAGTCGAAGACTCGCAGGCTTGCAAGACCATCGAAAACATGCTCACCACATACTACACCCCCCTCGAGGTGTGGTACACGCGCTCCGCGATCGAGAAGGTATAACCCCACCCACCTCGTCTTGCGCGCACAACTGATGCATTCCTCCCCAGGCCCACCGATTATCCACACACGACCTCTCCCAAACCCCCATCACCACCACCACGCCCGACGACGCATTCTACATCCTCAAGTCCGTCCTCTCGCGCATGCTCTCCACCGCCTCCTCCGCCACCGTCGAACGCACGTCCAACCAGCTCCGCGACGTCATGGACAAGGACTACTCACGCGTCATCAAGCAAAAGCTCGACAACGTCTACAAGGGCGGCTCCGCCGGGCCCGGCGCGCGCGGCGAGAAGGCCGAACGCGAAAACCGCCAGTCCTTCATCGTAAGTCCCCCGCCCCGCCCCGTTTGACCCAGCGTCTCACTCTGACCGCCCGCGTAGATCCTGCTGAACGACCTGGACGTGTCGTCCTCGCACATGGAGCGGCTCGCAAAGGATCTCGCCCAGTCCGCACACATCCCGCAGCACTTCCTCGACTCCGAAGTCGACGCCGTGCGCGCCAGCCTGAACGGCTTCGTGAACCTCGTCCCCAAGTTCCGCTCCACGCTCCGGGTGCGTTGCCCCCATCACCTCCTCTCGTCTGCACGGCGCTGTGTGCTAATGGCACGATTCGGATGGAACAGGCGGGCGTGGAGCAGCTCTTCAACCAGCTGCTGCGCCCGAAGCTGCGGACGTTCATCCCGGACGTGTACAAGGATGTTTCGTACGTCTTGGACGAGGATGGGTATTCCGCGGCGGAACTGCAGGACCTCGTCCGGAAGCGATTCGTCAAGGCTTGGGAGGGTTTAATCGAGGGGTACAAGGTGAGCATTTAGCGCGGACATCTTTGTGGCCTATCGCTGACACCGGTGGTCAGGACGCGTTCACGGAGAGCAATTATCGTTTGTTCTTCGGTCTTGCGCTGGACGTCCTTGTGCGCCCATGGGAGAAGTTCGTAGTCAGCCTCAAGTACAGCGAGGTATGTGATACCTTTGTTCATGACTTCCGCTGCTTGGCTTACATGCTGCAGCTCGGCGCGATCCGATTCGACCATGACCTGCGAGCCGTCGTTGCCTACCTCTCGTCGCAGACCGTCTTCGGTGACGTTCGCGAAAAGTTCGTTCGGCTACAGCAGATCGGCACGCTGCTCAACCTGGATTCGGTGCGTGCCCCTACGGGTCTGACGCACGTTCGTCCCTAACACACAGCCACAGGAGGAAGACGTGGACGAGTTCTACAACGGGTCGGGCATCGCATGGCAACTGAGCCAGCAGGAGGCCCGCGCGGTCGCCAATCTGCGGGTATAGGATATACTAGATAGTCGGTCCCGAGCCGTATACAATCCGTCTGCTACTCTACATACCACCAATATACATCGATACCTTGAGCTTCTCGCGCGAACGCGTTGTCGAATTCTACCCTCGCCTGAGCGCGTCGAGCCGTGCTTGCAGGGCGTCCTCGTCCGAAACGTCTGGCGCGGCGGTGTCGGCCTTGCCACCGCCACCCGAGGAGGGGGCACCGCCGACAGGACCGCCCAACGCAACGGCCTGCCTTGGCTCCGTGAGTGGAGACGAGACAGCGATGCCATTTGGCGCATCGGACAGCTGCACGCAATGAATAACTTAAGCACAAAACATGTGGTGCACAAAGGGGCGGGGCACCCACCTGCTGGGAGAGGTCGACACCGATCTCGTCGAGCACCTGCTTAAGGATCTTGTCGCCCTCCTCCTCCTCGTCCTCGAGGTCGTCCTCCATGACGTCGTCCACGGCCTCGGACATCATCTCCTCCTTCATGTCCATCGTCGCGCTCTCGCGCTCGAACTCGTTCATAATCCGCTGGATCTGCGGCAGGTTCAAGCCCCGGTTCATCGCCCCCATAGCCTGCCACACCCAAAGCGTCAGTCGTCACGGGCCACCCAACAATCCAAGTAAGAGCACGCACGCGGGTCGCGCCGCGCATCGCGTCCGCCATCTGCTGGTTACTCCTCAGGGTCTGTATGCGCAAGCCGACCGCCTGCAGCTGCGTGCGCATTTGGTAGAACTTCTGCACGTAGCGGCGGGTGCGCACGAGGTCCTTCGCCATCACCTTGCACGCGTTCTGCCCACACACACAGCTCAGCTCAGCTCAGTCCACGGAGGGCGGGGCGGGCGCAGGGCGCACCATCTGGCCGGCCTTTGCGCTCTTCTTGATGTCCATGATGAGCTTCTTCTCCTGCTGCTCGAGCTTGGTGCGCTCGCGGTCGAGCTCGCGCTGCGCCTTGGCCAGCGAGCGCTGGTGCTGCCGCAGCCGCTCCGCGGGGGTCACGCTGCGCCCGAAGAGCGTTTCCTAGACGGTTCAAGCCGCTCAATGAGCATTCCAGACACATGAGGGCGGGCGTGCGCACGATGATGTTCATGGGTGGTGGCGGTCGGGGAGGAGGAAGTGGAGATGAGGTCACAGACGCGCGCGCTACATACGCTCCTTGTACCCGACCACCTGCGCACACCATGGCCGACTCGGACTCGGGCCTTGTGCACATCGGCGCGTCCTGCGCACTGCCGACGTGCAATATGAACGACTTCCTCCCAATCCGCTGCAAGTGCGACCAGCTCTTCTGCAGGGACCACATCCAGCCTGATCTACACACTTGCCCGCTCCTTGCTCAGGATGCGCAACGCGGCGCATCCGGTCCTGTCCTCAAGCTTCAGCGCTGCGCTGCTCTAAAATGCAACAAGCCTAGTCTTGAAGCGTACATCGCGAACGCCGAAGACACTGCGGATCGGTCTGCAGCACTGTGCCCGGGGTGCAGCCAAGCGTTCTGCGCAGAGTGGGCACCGTCTTCGTTCTCGCCTCGGCCGCTGCTAAAGTGTACGGTCAATACACAGACACAGGGAACCCAAGGCACATTCATGTACTCCTCCAGAGCCTTCAGAGTCTACACTCGAGAAGAACGCGGCAGCAAAATCCCTGCTATCCAAACACTTCGGGCCCTCGAGTGCCGCCACTACGAGCGGTCCATCTCGTCCCGCTGCTTCCACAAACCCCAAGAAGCTCGCGCAGCAGCGGCAGCTAGCCGTCATGAAGATGCGGCACAAGGCGAAGCCCGCGGACCCCAAGGATACTGCGGTGTCCGTACCCGTAGGCGAGCGGTTGCATCTGAAAGTCCGTAAAGCGGAAGAGGATCCAGCAGCCGAGCGCATCCTCTGGTTCAAAAAGGTGTGTCCCTCGTTGACCCTGACTTCCAAAGTCCCTGCTGGACTTTGTGTGCAGTCCATCTGGACAGGAAGGGCGGTAGACATACTTGCCTCACAGCTCAAGATGTCCATCAGCGACTCACAAGTGCGTCCGCTTTCTTTCGTGACTGTCTTCCAGCACCTCACCTGCCCAGCCTGTGAAACTTCTGTATGTCAACGACGAAGGAAACTATGTCGCACTCAGGACAGATCAGCCGCTAGCAGACCAGATCCACGATGGAGCCTCTGTTTGCCTCTCCCGATGACCCTGACCATGTACATCCTATACCACTGTATGACCATTGGCACACGTACTCGTTCCAGAGAGCAAACCATTGGATAGTCGTAAATTACCATTACATTGAATCCCATAGCACAGAGAGATATGCAGATCGATCGAAAAGCGTATGGACATCACAGCCAGGGCGCCCGCTATGCTACCAGAGCAGCGAGCCTCCGCAGATGGGGCACATTCAGGTATGCGGGCACATACGTCTCCAGCCCAGACACCTCCCGGGGCAGGGGCAGCTCGTACGGGCCGACCTCCTCCGTCTCGGGCGCAAGGAGCAGGTGGTCGTTGCGGTCGTTGGGCGATACTCGTGATGCGACGACGCGAAGGATCTCGGGGGAGATCGGTGTCTAACGGGCTCCTGTCAGCGAAGCGTTGCTTGCTGATGATCATGTTACGTACCTCGTAGTCGGCGACGTAGTAGTTCGTGCACATGCGTTGAATTTGTGTGGGGGTGAGCATCCAGCACACGTCGTAGATGATCTCCAAGTCGGCCGGTGTCGACTTCTTGAGCTGTAGAAGCTTGGTTGCTTGCATCAAGTGCTCCAGCTGGAGCGTGCCTTCGGGCATGTCGTGCGACTTGCACCACTCCTCTATACGAGTGATATTGTACTGGATCTGCATAGCTGTATCCAAAACGTCAGCGCGCATTTATACATAGCCTATAAGAACACGTACCCCGCTTCCATGACGAGAAGTTGCGCCTCATGAGCAGGTCGTTGAATGCGGTCACGCCGATGAGCTTGAGCAGCTCCGTGATGACCTGCTGTACCACGCTCTCCTCCATGTAGTAGCTCTTCAGGCTCCGCCACACCTTGTTCAGCAGGTTCAAGATGTCGTCCATGCTGAACGCCGGCTGCGAGTTCGAGTTTAGCAAGCGGTTGAACAGCCGTCCTCCACCGTCCGTCGTCGTGAAGCCCGGTAACGACTGGCTCTCGATGAGCGCGGGGATGACCATCTTCGACAGCCGCTTCTTCGTCTCGAGCATCCATGTGTGGTAGATGTTGTACTCGAGGCTGTCGAGATCGTGCTTGACGACCGAGACGAGGCGCTCGTAGTCCGCCCACTCGAATGGCCGCACCGCGTTCTCCTCGCCGGGGCCGATGCCCTGGAGCATGTCGCTCTCCGCGACGCAGATGAATGAAAGCATCTCGTGGACGTTCGACAGCCAGAAGATGCCGGGTATAATCGCGTCCTCCGTAGTGAAAGACTACACCGAAAGCGTCAGTAGGTGAACAGCATATAAGCCACTTGACACTCACCATGACATGCGACTGGATGGTCTGCATGACGTTCGCAAGGAACCGCTCGCTCTCCGGAATGAGCCCGTACTTCCACATCTCGTTCGTGATGAGCGAGATGAGGTTCGCCGGGAACAGAATCTCCTTCACGGCGGCGGGGCTCGTCAAGCTCGGCGCGGGTATCTTGAGTCCACGGATCAGACCGTCCAGCACGTCCTCGTCCAGACGCTTGATGTCCTGCATCAACCTGATCTTTTCTTCTGCGGGGTCATCGTACATGCCCGACGAGCGGTCGAGCACGCGGAACTGCGGCAGACCGTCCTCGCCGTTGTACGCAACAGAGACCGCGCGAGGGTTTGCCGTCTGACTCCGCTTCGCCATGAACATGAGCTCATCCGCGGACGTACGGTGGTCGGAGGGGCTGATGGCGTACACGCCCGCAGAACTGTGCCGCCGCTGGTGACTCCGGGCAGCGGCAGACATCGCGGCCGCGGCACCATTAGCTGTAGGGACTTCGCCGAGACGGAGGGTCGGTGCAAAGGTCGGCGATGTAGGCTCGGCACGAACCCCGCGAGTCAACGCGTTCAGCGCTGTCGCGCGGTTCAGCTGCTCGCGCAAGCTGCTGACCTCGCTCTTGAGCGTCTGGATCACAGAGCTGTCGTCTGCGTTCCTGACCGGAGTGCTGTCGATGGTCTTCTGCTGGGACTCTAGCTGGGCGGCCTGCTGGGCCAGCTCCTCCTGCAGCTTCACGATCGCTAACTCCTTCTCGGCAGCCTTCGCCAACGCCTCCTCGAGACGCTTCTCAACATCCTCTTTGGCCTTAAGGAGCACCTCGCGACGCGAAAGCTCCTCTTGTGCGCCTAGGAAGTCGGCCTGCGCCTGCTTCGCACGAGCATCTGACTCCTCGTGCCGCGACACGGCCTGAGTGAGCTGCGCCTCCAACGCCGACACCCTGCCCTGGAGCTCCTTCTTCTCCTCCGTCCGTTTCTGCAGATTCTGGGTGAGCTCGACGACCTTGTTCTCCAACCGGTAGGAGATCTCCTTGAACTTGGACACGGAGCGCGCCTCCGCCTTGAGCGCCTTGAGCTCCTTCCGTGCAAGCCGCCGACGCATGCATGACTGGATGAGGATGACCTTGTTGACGTCTGTGCGGTATTCTCTCCGACGAAGCCTGATAGATGCACATATGAGGAGTATTCAAACATTGCGAGGAGATATACGCACAGTCCGCGGAAGAGGCTTTGCAGGGTAACGACGGCAAACGTGCGCTTGGAGTCCTTGAACAACCTGCGCGCCAGAGCACCGCGAGCACCTAACCTCACAAAGTCAGACCGACCCGCCCAAAGGTTAACGGGACGAGACACGTACGACTCTGCACTGCAGTGATGGACTGCCGGATAGTGAGGAACCGCTTGCGCTGGAGGTACCGCCGAATGCCACGCTGCAGACGGATCGCCGCAGCGTCGCGGCGGACCTTCTCGACGAGTCTGCGCGCCGTGATCCCCCTCCACCACGTCTGGATCTTGATCGTCGCTGCACGGAGGTCCCTGTACCGCTTGACCGCCATGCGTCGCCGCATGTTCTTCTGGACGATAGTAACGAGCGAGTTCAGCCTGTTCGAGCGCAATGATTCAAGCGCCGCGAGCATGCCGGCGCGGAAGAAGATCTTCGTCAGACCGGGCTGGTACTTGTCGGGGTCGTTAATCGTCTTCTCGAGAATGCGTGCACAGAGGGGCTTCAGCTCGAGGTTCTTGATCATGGGCTCCCATTCCGAAGAGTGAACGAGCATGTAATACCTGCAGCGAGCGAGCAACGTCAGTATCATTTCAGGGCGAGTACCGGATTGTGACTGCAAGGCACACGTACCGCTCCGCGAACTCCTCATATGTCCACCGTGACGGATAACCGGCGCAACTGATACGGATGGTTTCAAGTACACCACAAGCACGCAGTTGACCAAGGACTTGTTGAGGCGTGAACTCCCAAGCGCGCTTCTGCTCATTCGGCTTGATACAACGGATGTAGTGCACGTTCGTGACGTTCAGCGTCTCCATTAGGTTAACCAAGGAAGCCTTGAAGATCGAAGCCTGTGTCGGCTTCTTCACTGGACCTCCTGGACGCTTGGGGCCTGACGCAGCAGTAGCGGATGAGATGAGGGATTGACGGCCAGGATCGGGAATAACGGAGGCGCGGCGGTTGCCACCACTCGGGCTGTCCGAGACGGTAGGCGAAGGTGGGGTAGCATCTGGCGGCTTCGTTGCAGTGAAAGCGGCGTCAAGAACCTCTTTCAGGAACATGTTCTTCGTGCCCGTGAGGAGCGCCATGTGCTCATCCGGAACCGTGTCCCTGTTCTTCTCGAGGAAGCCCTCGACCTCGTACGTGACGTCGAGCGCATAGTGAGCAATCGTGAACGCAGAGTTTCCGAACCGGGGCTTCTTGAACACCTTCGCGTTCTCCGGCTTGCCAAGCTGGTTGTGGAGCTTCTGCAGGAACGACTGGTCGGTACCGGAGGGAAGACGGGACTCTTCGTCCAGGAGAGCCATGACACCAAGCTTGCCCTCGATGACGTCGATACAAGGCTGGTTGTCTGAAAACTCGATGAACGTCCAGTTGATCTTCTCCCGCACGTACTCCTCTTGCTCGAGTTTGAACACGTGCTGGTTGAACTCCTGTTGTAGCTTCTCGTTGGCGTAGTTGATGCTGAATTGTTCGAAGGAGTTCTGAAAGTTCTTGTCAATATCATGCAGCTCAGTGTTCAGTTTTGACTTACCTTCTTGAAGTGCTCGAATCCGTAAATATCCAGTACACCGATGAACATCTCCGCGCGGCTCGCAGCCTCACCGTTCTCGCCCGCCAAACTCTCGTTGACGATCGCGACTAGCCACTCGAACAAGCACGCATACACGAATTTCGCAATACTGTCTCGTACGACGGAAGCCTGCGAGCCGTTGAGCGACGTCACGATCTTCTCCGAGCGCGTCGTGATCTGCTTCTTGATCGTCCACTTCTTGAAGTCTGCAAGAGGAACGCCCAAGAAGCGCGTCGAGAGCTGCAGGGCAGGGTCCGTGTCGTCGATAATAGCGTCATTACGGGTCTGTGTGATCTTGATGTTGCCGAGGTGCAAGAGCGCGGAGAGGAGCTTGAACACAGCCCACTGCTTCTCGACCGAGATACCGATGGTTGAGAGCGCGATCTGCGTTTGCCGGAATTCCTCAGCATCATCGACCCCGGCGATCGGTGTTGACTGGGGACCACCCTGGCAGAGGTACTGGAACTTGGACACGTCCGTGTCGAGACCAAGATCCTTGCGCTCCTTGAGCGGCGCGCCGGCACAGAGCTGGTAGAAGATGTGGTAGTTGCGCTCGGTGAGTGGCTGGAAGACGACACGCGAACGCTCGAGGAGATATGTCCGGATCCGCGCGCCAACGATCTCTTGCTCGCCGTCGAAAAGAATCTGCACGCCGCGTTAACACAGGCGCGCGCTCGGAGAGATGGCGCGACAAACCTGGATGTACTTTCCGAAACGCGACGAGTTGTCGTTACGGGTGGTCTTAGCGTTACCGAACGCTTCGAGAACGGGGTTGGTCGCGAGGATCTGACGTTCGACTTCGCTGGACTCGTCCAGGGACGCCTTCGTCTTCGTTCTTGTCTTCGAGTCTGGAGGGTTGACGGACGCGAGGTAACGCATGATGAACTTGGCCTGCCAGCGAATGAACGCCTGCAAGGATGCTCATGTAGCATAACACTTACCGACTCTGTCTTCCCGGCACCACTGCATGGGGATAAGACGCGTGTATCGCGACAGCATTTAGTGACACGCACCTCTCGCCGGAAACGATGATGGTCTGGCCTGTGCCATCTCTGCTCATGGCGGTGTAGGCGTCCTCGGCGATGGCGAACAAGTGGGGCTCGAGCTCGCCTCTCCGCCGACCGTTGTATGCTTGGATGACTTCTGGGCCATAGAGGGCGACGCGTTGGAAGGGGTTGACAGCGATGAGGACGATACCGGAGTAGGTGTAGATGCTGTGTTGTGCGTAACGATTGCGGATGGTATGAAGGACTGCGCAGTGGCGTAAACAATCTGTACATGGTCAGAGTAGAAGGCAGGGACGTCCACGGACCTGAGGGTTCGTTCAAATGAGAGAGGGTTGCGAGGTCATCAGCGGTTTCGAGGAGGGGGGGATTCCGTAATGGTGGTAGGCCCTCCTTGCCGTTCTTGATGTCCTGCACCGTGGTATCGATCTTGATTTCCTGGAGAGCACGAACAACGTAGATGAGCTCGAGGATGCGGAGGGAGACGGGTGGGAGAGAGGGCGACCTTGCCGCGTTCATCTACAAAGACCAGCTTGACGGTGTCATCATTGCGGGAGACGGTTGAGACCTCTGCGGAGATCCAGCCGAGCTCCTTGTCGGGGAACCAGACACGGGTGCCCTTGCTGTATATGTTTTCAGCCATGGCGGGGGGACGAGGACCGTCTGGTGGTCGGGCGGGTCGTAACAAGTCGTCAGCTATCGTCCTCACCCAACTCCAGCTCCTCAATTAAGCCCCCAAATCCCTGTCACACCCGTGATCGGCATCGTCACGCTTGTTACCATCCCTCCTCCTCACTTCTTCCGCCCTATGGGCCGTTCGACAGCTCTCAAAACAGCAGACACAATCCATGCAAGTCTACATAGCGACATTGGTATTTCCCGGCCCAAAGTGCAAGCTAAAGAGACAGACTCTCCACGGGCGTGACAGCCACGTGGAGGGGAGAGCAACAGGCGCCTAAGCGCCGGATCAGAGATGTCCTGGCCGTTGTGGCTGAAGGATCTGCTCTGCCATACATAGCCCCGCAGAGCATTCCGTTCCTTGTTCACCCCACCACCTCTACTGGCTCTCGCTTGCTAGTTTCATCGAGCTTGATCCATGCTCTCTAGCATCGCTTGAGGTAACCCAGCCAGGACGAACGTCGTGTTCAATACCCCAGCAGCGTTCACGGACCGCGCACCAAACAACGTCATGCCTGCCGTCTCAGTTCTCAAGACTTCGACCGTGACGGTCAAGAGCTCCAAGGTATGTCTACCTGCATAGTTATTTGCTACGCCGTGCCAACTGCTTTGGATTCAGGGTACCAAAATAATCACGCGCCAGAAATTGCGCAAGGTGGACGACTTCGTCGTTTCAGCCACAGCCCACCGCAGCGCTGACCATAGGTTCTTCCGCACAGTACTCCTGGCTCCCTGACGTGCTCCGAGTGAAAGGAAGCGTACGTAGCACATGTTGCAACCTCTCTCGCAGTAATCCAATTCTGCGCAGATTGTGCCGCGCATCATTGGTCCTGTCTTGACCGTCACGATCTTCGCCGCCGGCGCTGCCTACGTCTGGTCTAAAGGATACGATGTCTCGCTCACGAACTCCGTCGTCCCGCTGTTATCTGTCGTCGTGAGTGCCTCGCCCGTTGATGACCGCTCGACCCCACGGCGCTCACCAGCCCCACCACTCGATAGGTTGGTTTAATCCTCGTATTCAGGTGAGTCGTGTGACTATGTAGGTCATAGCGTCTAAAGCGGTCCGACACGTCCTGTCATTCAGAAACGGGTAAGATCTGCGCACCACCTCCTAAATGTCATCTTTGCTGAAACGTGTGTTAGCACCTCTTACGATCGATACTATGAAGGCCGCAAAGACTTTGGCACTATGGTCTCGCACGTATGCCTCCACGTCTCACTATCCCCATTCCCCTGCTCACCCCTCTCAAGATCCGCAACCTCACGCGCCTCATCTGGATAAACGTGTCCACTCCACCCCCCGACGACGCCGCCAAAGCCAAGACGCCCTCCGCCAACCTGACGCCCACCCAGCTCCGCCGGCGCAAAGTCGAGGCCATCAAGCTCTGCCTCGCCTTCGCCTACGCCACGAAGCACTACCTCCGCGGCGAGGACGGCCTCGACTGGGAGGACTACGCCGGCATCCTCCCCGCGTCCGCTGCGCGCCTCGCGCGTGGCGGGTACGTCCCCGCCAACAAGGACTACCGCTACCGTGACGGCGGTGCACTGACCAAGTCGCCCTCTGCGTACGCCTCGTACGCCGCAACGGACTTTACGAGCCGGCGTGGGAGCGGGGAGAACACTGGGGCGAGCACGCCCGGGCTGGAAGTGGACGTGGAACGCGGACGGGTGCGCGACACCTCCGCGGACGCGACGAAGCGCATTCGCGTGAAGCGCAGCAAGGACCGCCTGAAGGCGGCCGGTAAGACCGCTGCTACGCCGCTCATGAGCTCGCTGCAGCACACGATCGACTTTAGCACGGACCCGGACGCGCTCTCGACGCCGTTGCCCATGGTGTACGCCCGTCCCTTGCTCGCTCTACAAAGGCTGCCACTGATGTGCACGTACAGGCTGGCGCACGAGCTCTCCCGCGCACTGTTCAAGTTCCGGCGGGACGGCTACCTTGAGACCGTTGGGCCTGCTGGTATGAACTCCATGAACACCTTGTCCGTTTTTCATATTCCCGTCCTTCCCCGTCGCCACACTGACCACGACCTGCAGGCTTCAAGGCATGCTCGACATGATGACATGCATGGAGCGGGTCGCGAACACGCCGATCCCGCGCTCGTACAGCATCCATCTCAAGCAATGTGTCTCGCTGTACCTCTTTGTGCTCCCCTTCGTGCTCGTGAAGGAGCTTGGATGGGGCATGGTCCCCGTCGTGACCGTTGTCGCCTTCACGCTCATGGGTATCGAGGGCATCGCGGACGAAATTGAGATGCCGTTCGGTGCGTCTCCTTCCCCCCGGGTCCTCGATGCGCATGCTGATACTGATTGGTTCATGTGCCAGGGCTGGACAAGTCCGACCTTCCGTTGGGTGAGTTAGAGTTGCGCGCTGCCGTCTTCCTCCCACCACTGACGCCAGCGTGCTATATAGAACGATACTGTGAAGACCTCAAGGAAGAAGTCGAGTAAGTTAACCTTTGCCTCCTTACCGACCCGCAGGGGCTTATCACCCCCACCAGGTTCATGGTCGAGAAGCTACCCGAGGGCGGGGAAGGAATGTACGGTTACGACGACGGCGAAGGGGATGACTAGTCCAGCGTTCCGCGGAATACTCACGCATTTACGAACACTCACGATCCTGTATACCCATGCACAACACACCTGAGTAGAAATTAAAGTCGAGTGACACGCATATATGCTCTCCCAGGGTGATAATGCACACGCCCGCACTGCACGTACTCTACGCAAACTCTGGCTGGCAGTGCTGCCCTGGGCCGTACGGCTGTCCCCGAGCGTAAGTTGGAAGATGACGTGCGGGACGGGGCAGAGACGCACCTTCTCTGTGAGCGCCGTGAGACCGGCTGAGTTCTCGCTCGTATGCCGGCCGCTCTGCGGCCCTGGCTTTGGCTTCTCGCCCTTCGCGAACGCGTCCAGCACCTTCTTCGTCGTCTCCGCCGTCAAATCCTCCTGCATATAGGGCGTTAGTAGCTGTCTCCATAAAGCGGTGAAGATACGCACGTAGAAATCGTCCCCAACGACGAGCATGGGCGCATTCGAGCACGCGCCCTGGCACTCGACCTCAATGACGGTAAACTTGCCGTCCTTCGTGGTCTCTCCGGGCTTGATACCGCCGAGGTGGCCGCACACCGTGTCCAGGATATCGTACGCGCCACGGAGCATGCACGGAGTAGTTGTGCACACTTGCACAAAGTGCTCGCCAATAGGTTCCCTAGCGGGACTTTAGTACTCCGTGCAGCAGGACGGATGATCGGGACGCACCGGTTGAACATGGTGTAGAAGGTCGCGACCTCGTAGACGCGCATAGGCGGCATCTCGAGGAGGTTGGCGATGTAGTTCATGACGGAGATGGAGGTCCAGCCCTTGTTCTGGCGCTGGCCGAGGTCGAGGAGGGGGATGACGGCGGCCTTCTTGTACTGGGGCGGGTAGTGGGAGATGATTTCTTGTGCGCGCTTGAGATTGTCGGCGTTGAACTCGAAGGGCACCTGGGCTACGTCAGACATTATGTTCTGCGTTTAAACGCTGAGTGCGTACCTTCGGGTTGTTGTAAGGAGTGTCTCGATGCTAGACATGGATGTGTGAGCGCGGTCGGAAGGGACAGGAAGGGTGTGATACGGACAACGAAGAGCGCATCTGACCGCCGCGGCGCTGAAGATGAGATGGCGCGGGCCACTGGGCGGGCACGGGGGAGGCGAACATGTTTTGTGAGGGCGCGTGCAGCGAACATGTCGGGCGGGAGAGAGCGTAGGTCAACGACGGCGGAGAGAGGGCAGAGAGACGCCCTGTGGGCGCTCTGGAGAATGGGGGGACGGGGACTGGCTGCAGCCCACAGCCACGTGGAGCTGCCATATCCGGCAACTGGTGTAGTCGTCTCGCAGCAAGTCTCCGTGCCAGCATGGTGAGGAAGGCTCCGGCCGCGCTGGGCACACCGTTTGAAAGGCTAAATTACAATACAATACTGGGCTGTGGCTACGCGACATCAGGAAAGCGGGCTCGTGAGCACCGCCGGGGGTCAGCAGGGCGATGGATGCGGCGACTCGGCGCAGCGATAGGACTCGGTGCAGCTCGCTGTGGGCAGCGTCGCCGGGAGCAGAACGCGCAGTGTATGGGGACGATAACAAGGCGAAAAAAAACGGGGGGAACGGGTGTCGAGGGGGAGCTGGAGCGGGGCTTGGGTGGTCCTGTGACCGACGCATCTTCCCGCGCCCACTGGACTGTGGCCGAGTGCGCGAGTCGAGCGCCTGTCGCCGTCGCCCGCCCAGAGCCGACTCCCCTCTTCTCCTCCCTCTTCCCGTCCTCCACCTCCTCCTCACCCGCACATCGCCTCCATCCTCTGCACCCCCGCTCTCGTCCGACCCTCTCTCCTGCCCGTCCTGCGGTGTCTCAGCTAACGATTATTCTATCTGTCCCATCGCCTTAGCCGCCCTCTTTTCCTCCCACACATCTCCTTCCCTCCTCTTCTCCTCTCTCTCCCTGTAGCCCTACCAAGCCACCATGGCCACTCACGGTCCCATCAACGGCGTCAAGATTTCTCGTACGTCTTCCCCCTGCTTTTGCGCCCCTACCCCTCTTCCCTTCTCCCGGGCTCGCACCCGCCCTCTTCCTACCCCCACGCGCCCAATTTCCCGCATCGCGTCCATCGCACCCTCTTCCCGCATATTCCCGTCTATGAACCTCGAACTTTCGCTAACCGATCCTTCTCTGCCGTGTTTCCACCCGTAGCCGTCGACGATCCCCGCAAGATCGTCAAGGTCGTTGCCTCAGACGGCAAGTCCGGCGACCAACGAGACCTCATCTACACGAACTGCAAAGTCATCGGCAATGGCTCCTTCGGTATCGTCTTCCAGGCAAAACTTCTCGAGGACAACGTCCCCACCAACGACATTGCAATCAAGAAGGTCTTGCAGGACAAGAGGTTCAAGGTCCGTGCGCCCTGCCTGCTCCACCGTTTCGCGACTCGCTCACGCCTCGCCCACAGAACCGTGAACTGCAGATCATGAGACTCGTATCACATCCCAACGTCGTCGACCTTAAAGCCTTTTTCTACTCTAATGGAGACAAGGTGAGCCCCCTTTCCGTCCTCGGCCCCCGCCCACACGCATAGCATCTCCCATGCCGCGACTGACCCCAGCCCTCGAACCCAAAGAAAGATGAAGTGTACCTCAACCTTGTGCTCGAATACGTCCCCGAGACCGTCTACCGCGCCAGCCGCCACTATGTCAAGCTCAAGCAGCCCATGCCCATGCTCCAAATCAAGTTGTATATGTACCAGCTCCTCCGCTCCCTCATGTACATCCACTCCATCGGCATCTGTCACCGCGACATCAAGCCCCAGAACCTCCTTCTCAACCCCGCTACCGGCGTCCTCAAGCTCTGCGACTTCGGCTCCGCCAAGATCCTCGTCGCAGGGGAGCCGAACGTCAGCTACATTTGCTCCCGCTACTACCGCGCGCCGGAGCTCATCTTCGGCGCCACGAACTACACTACCAATATCGGTCCGTCTCAGGGTTCCAGTTACCGTAGCTACAGCCTTACTAACCGCCTCACGTGCATACAGACATCTGGTCAACTGGTTGTGTCATGGCAGAGCTCATGCTCGGCCAGCCCCTCTTCCCTGGCGAGAGTGGGATCGACCAGCTGGTGGAGATCATCAAGGTGCTCGGGACGCCGTCGCGCGAGCAGATCAAGACGATGAACCCGAACTACATGGAGCACAAGTTCCCGCAGATCAAGCCGCACCCCTTCTCCAAGGTACGGCCGCTCTTCCCAGGGTTGAAGACCCCCGTTGAGAGGTTATCGCAGGTGTTCCGGCCGCGCACGGCGCCCGAGTCGATTGACCTCGTCTCGAAGTTGCTCGAGTACACGCCCGAGGCGCGGCTGAGCTCGGTTGAGGCGATGTGCCACCCCTTCTTTGACGAGCTCAGGCAAGAGGGCGCGAAGATGCCGAACGGGAAGGAGTTCCCGCCGCTGTTCAACTTCACTCGGGAGGGTACGTATCTCTGCGTTTCTCACGATAATGCGGACTGCGATACTGAACTTTGCGCCCTGCAGAGTTGTCGGTACGGCCGGACCTGAACCGGCAGCTGGTGCCGCTGCACTGCGATGCGGAGCTGGCGTCGCGCCAGATTCACCTGGACACGTTCGTGCCGATACCATTGGAGCAGCTACGGATTTCCCTGGACTGATGAGCGAGAGCCTGAGCCCGAGCGCAGCGGCTGTCCAGTCTATGCGGTGGGACTTGTAATAGCGCGTTTTCTCCCGATGCCGTTTCTGTTTCTGTTCGGTGTTTCCGCCGCTAGCCCGTTGCTACTCGCCACAACCTCCGCCGCCGCGCCCACGCATGACACAGCGCAGTCCGCGCTCGGAGGGCCGCGGCGCGGCGGCGGTTCGCCATCCCAACTCCCCTCTCAACCTCCTCTTCCGTTGTCGTCTTATATATCTTGAATCGCAATGGCTGGGCTGTGGCTGGGCTCGCTCGCTTTCGTCTCCTCTGATCCGTCCTGACTCGTGTTTTGGTGTCCCGATGTTTGTATGCACACGCGATGTTGTGAAATTGAGCTGATGGAACGCAAACGAATAAACATTACCGCACATGTATGACGAGATTGCAGGCTGAGTGAATGTCGCGATAGTCGGGTAAGAGGCAGCAATGGGCGAGTGAGGACGGCATGGGTCATGGACACGCACCTGTTGCGCAAGAGAGGGCGGGGCTGGGCGCCTAGAGTTGCGCGATGTCGCGAGCTCCTCACGCGACCTGCACAATCGGCGTCTATTCGGCCCTCGCCCGTCTGCTCGCTAACCGCTCTCGCTCTTTCCTCTTAACGCCATCCGCCCTCGACGTCCTCCCCGTCCCTCTCCCTCTCCTCCTCATCGTCTCTATCTCCAAACGATGTCCGCGCAGTCGCTTCAGGGCGGCAACAGCGCTGCTCGTGTCTGCGATACCCTCCCTGCACCCCGCCTCGCCTCCGCTGCAGACAAATCCTGCTCCCGCTCCCCCAGCCCATCTCCGTCCGCTGCACCCGCTGTCTCCGTCACCACCTTCAACGCCCCAATTCTCCTACCGGAATCGTCGCACAACACTCCCGACCGCACGCCCTCACCACTCCCATCTTCATCCGCGAGCACGCCGACCGGCGCGAGCCCCACCACTTTTCCGGAGATGTCTTCCCAGCCCTCTGCGCGCAAACTTTGCGTACGGCACCAGCGCATGGCGGACGAGGGCACCAACCTCAAGCTCCAGCAGGTGAGTTCCCCGTAGACGATGCGTGCTTATCCGATGCACCGCGAGCCAAGCGAGAGAACCCGCGAGCCAGCTCGCGATATGATTGTGGGTCCCGCGCCCGGGACGGTCTGTGCACGCGCGCCATCGTTCCGGGTGCGCCCCGATGTGCACGGTCTCGCCGCACCTACACGTAAAGTGCGCGTACTGACCCCGCGCCCCCCAGGCACTCGATGCGCTCCCCGTCGCTGAGCGCGAGGCCGTCAGCGCGATCTGGTCCGCGTTCTCCTCGTCCCCGCACCCCCGCCGCGCGCTCATCCTCCAGGGGCTCCTCACCATGTGCTGCTTCTCGCAGCTCTCGCTCCTCACCGAGCAGCTCGCGCAGCTCATCCGCATCGACCCCTTCGCCGTCCTCCCGCGCGAGGTCTCCCTCAAGGTGCTTGGCTATCTCGACGCCACCTCCCTCTGCCGCGCCGCGCAGGTCTCGCGCCAGTGGAAGAGCCTCGCGGACGACGATATCCTCTGGCGTGGAATATGTGAGCAGCACATCGGGCAGAAGTGTCTCAAGTGCGGGTGGGGGCTGCCTATCCTCGAGAAGAAGCGCCGCCCCCTGCCACCCGCCGCATCTGCTTCGACGTCGTCCTCATCCGCGTCCGTATCTTCGTCGCCTTCGCCATCGCCAAGCCTGCCTGGGCAGAGCTCGACATCGCGACTAAAGCGAGCACATGATGACCCGGAGCCAGGACCGTCCGGAACGTCAACGCATTCGGCAAAGCGACTGAAGCTTGAGGAGCGCAATCGGGCAGCGTCCCCGCCTTCAGAAGCCATCGTCAACACCGTCCCCCTCTCCGCCTACCCCTCCAATCCCCTCATCGTGCCCCTCTCCGAGACCCCCGCGACCGACTTGAAGACCCGCCCGTGGAAGGACGTCTACTGCGAGCGCCTCACGATCGAGCGAAATTGGCGGCGCGGGCGCTGCACGGTGCGCACGCTCAAGGGACACACCGACGGCGTGATGTGCCTGCAGTTCGCGGAGACGCTCGCGCACCCGTCCTTCCCGGTGCTCATCACGGGCTCGTACGACCGCACCGCGCGCGTATGGAACCTCGAGACAGGCGCGGAGGTGCACACGCTCGCGGGACACACGCGCGCGATCCGCGCGCTGCAGTTCGACGCCGCGAAGCTCATTACGGGCAGCATGGACCACACCATGCGCGTCTGGAACTGGCGCACCGGCCAGTGCGTGAAGACGCTCGAGGGCCACACCGCTGGCGTCGTCTGCCTCAACTTTGACTCCAACGTGCTCGCGAGCGGCTCCGTCGACACTACCGTCAAGGTCTGGAACTTCCGCACCGGCGAGTGCTTCACCCTCCGCGGGCACTGCGACTGGGTAAACGCCGTGCAGCTCTGGGACGCGAACGCGACCCCGACCGGGTGCGGCAGCGGCACAAGTGCGCCGAGTCGCCTTGCCATCGAGAGCGGCTCGTCGGCACCACAGATCGATGCAGGCAAGATGCTCTTCTCCGCGTCGGACGACGGCACGATCCGCCTCTGGGACCTCTCCTTGCGGACCTGCGTGCGCCAGTTCAAGGGCCACGTCGGACAAGTGCAGAGCCTCAAGCTGCTGCTCGTCGACGACGAGCGGCGCGAGTCCAACGACCCCGCCACCGCCGCAGCCGACGCCGAGCTCCTCCTCGACTCCTCGCTCTCCCCGCGCTTCTCATCCCCGTACCCGACCGCGTCACCCCTGCTGAAGCGCAGCCACACCACGCCCGCCGCGTCCGCGCAAGAGTGGGCGACGCCGGCCTCGCCAGTGAAGCGCCAGAAGCCGGTGCTGATCTCAGGCAGCCTGGACAACACGATCAAGGTGTGGGACATCGAGACGGGCAAGGTGCAGCGCACGCTCTTTGGGCACATCGAGGGCGTGTGGGCGGTTGCGAGCGACAAGCTCCGCCTCGTGAGCGGCAGTCATGACCGCACGATCAAGGTCCGTTCATCTCGTTTGTACAGTTGCGATGCGATGCTGACTGCGGTGTGTGTCTGCAGGTGTGGTCTCGCGAGGAAGGCAACTGCACGGCGACGCTCGTCGGACACCGGGGCGCAGTCACCTGTCTCGCGCTCGGCGAGGACAAGATCGTGTCCGGGAGCGACGACGGAGACATACGTGTCTGGAGTTTCAGCGGATAGTGTAGTGTTCTGAAAAGGTTTTTTGGGTGAGATGAGTTGAAGTTGGAAGTTGAGATACGGTGTACATTATATTGCCCTAGCGTATACCTCCGCATAGTACCCCGCCTGTTGTATCTTGCTCTTCCCTGCGCGTCCTGGTGGTCGCCTCGTTACCATGCTTAGATCAGCTCATGGATTTACTGTATCTTTCGGTGCCTTCCAATCCATTGCGATTTTAGAGCTTGCAGGTGTTACTGTAGCAGTGCGTCTGTGTCTTAGCAGGGCACCACCTATATAGTTGCCAGATGCCCGATTCAGCTTTGGGGTGGCGTGGCCGAGTTGGTCTAAGGCGTCGGATTTAAGTATTTCTTGATTCCCGATGGGAGTAATCCCGCGCGAGTTCGAACCTCGCCGCCACCATTTTGTCCACGCGTCCGATACTCTACCCTGCAAGTGTCAACCCACGCACAAGACTATGGACAATCGAAGCACCGATTGCAAACACCAGACACGACAACTATTTTACATGACAGATCCCAAGAGAGCCGCCCATGTTTCCTCGATGCAACCCTGGTATACTCGTTTCTTGCTGACCACCGATTTCCAGTACTCACCCGAAAAGCTGTTAAACACGCCGTGTCAGAGTGGATAGGAAAATAGCGGGAGGCATGCACGTACACCAGAGATGCTGTCCTTTCCCCCGGGGATTTCGCGGACACTGAGTAGATACAACTATGAGTACACCTAACCGCAGCTGTTCCGTCTGGTGTGTGACATACCGACGGGTAGGCTTGAATCCGCTGTTGTTGCTGGTGTTGTCGGGCGCATCCCACAGACCAGCGACACTGGTCGTGCGCTTGTTCCTGAGATACAACGTCAGAACTCCGCGCTATCCCCTCCACAAGGCGTGGGCTCACTTGGGCGCGTCCTCTACCTGGAAGTCATACGAGCACAGTCAATGAGCGAACCATTTGGGGACACAACAAAGCGACATACAACTTCCCCTTCCTTGGGAGGTGCGGAGGAAAGCGCGTCGGCCTCGACGACATCGTCGAAGATGTTGTGCTGACGGCCGCCAGGCGGGTCCCGGACGCGGCGGGTAGGCTTGAAGTCGCTCACGGGCGGGGCTTCTTGCGCTGAGTTTCGCGTTCAGTGCGGCGCCCTTCCATCTGCCGTTGTTCACACGTACCGGGTGCGGCGGTGGCGGCCTCCGTACCAGCGGAGGACGCGTCTGGAGCCGCACTCACATCGCCCGAGAGCTTGCCGAAAGTGGCGTAACCTGGACCGTTGCCAAGAGGTTCAGTATGCTTGATTCGATAGGGTGCATATAGGCTGAGAACACGCACGCGGCAGCTTCTGAATGTTGGTGAAGTTCGGGTCAACGGTGATCCCGGCGTACCTGCGGGGAAGCCACTTCTCAGTACGGTCTTTGTGCGCGAGGAAGGCGCGGCTTACTTGAGGAACTCAAGGAGGGAGCGTTTAGTGAATACAACGCTGGTGCTGTCCCAGTCCAGCATGCCTGTGGATGCGCGGTGAGAGGTGAGTGGTGGTATACAGGTACAGGAACGTACCAATGTTCGCGGGCCAGTCGCGTTCCTTGTCCATGTCGATGGTGGTGGAAGGAGTGAAGCTGGGTGTGGTTGAGCATCATACGCGGCGAGAAGCACAGGCTGGGACTCACATAACAGGAGAGGAACTCATGGTTGAGAAGGATATACAAGAGCAGTGGGAGATGGTGGAGGTGAAAGAACGAGGACTGTACCCGAACCCAGTCGCGTCGCGTGCACTAGACGCCCACCCCAGCCATTAGGTAAGCAGAATTTCCTTACGGGGAGTCCCACTGCTCGCCGTCTGCCACAACGAGCTCACGCCTTCCTCCGTCTCCTGCACCATCGCCTTCCCACTGAGCATTATGCTACCACTCGCCCGAAATGCCTCCCGTCGATCAGTCCTCGCCTGCGCTTCTCGCCTGCACTCAACAGTCGCTCATGCCGCCCCGTCAGTTGCCTACACCGACCCTGCACGTTCTCAGGATCCGTCAGTGCTCACCACACCGAGAGACATTCCGCCAGCACTAAGAGAAGAGCTGGAGAGTGCGCTCAGGGTGGACCAGGCTGGAGAGCTTGCTGCGAATTGGATCTACAAGGGACAACATGATGTGCTTGGGCGGGATCCAGCTACCGGACCTCTCATCCAGGCGAGCACTGCTCTCCCGTCCCCCACCTCTATATTTGACCGGAATGGGCAGGACATGTGGGACCAGGAGAAGAAGCACCTGGCTGTGATGAACAAGCTACAAATCCAGCACCGGATACGACCTACGCTCCTCTGGGAGTTCGCCCGTCTTGGCGGATATGGCCTCGGCGCCGTCACCGCTCTGATGGGCAAGGAAGCTGCAATGGCTTGCACGGAGGCGGTCGAGACGGTCATTGGCGAGCATTATGACGAGTGCGTCCTTACCAATGCGGCGCCATGACATGAATCGGGTGCTGACCGCCCGTCCTTCCAGCCAATTGAAGGCATTCGAACAGCTACCTGCGGACCACCCTAGCGTACCGTTGTTGAAGGGAGTGATCAGAGAATTCAGGGATGACGAGCTGGAGCACCTAGACATCGCGGTGGAAAACGACTCGCAGAAAGCGCCTGCACATGCACTCTTGAGCACGGTGGTAGGCGCAGGATGCAAAGTCGCCATCGAGTTGTGCAAAAGGTTTTGAAAGGGTGGTTCCCGCGGACGTGTAGAGGTTCGGATACAGTATACCCTAGTAATTTGTAGAACACACGTAGACATCCAGCTCAGTCCGAGGCCTCGGGTGCAGGTGCGACGCGAGCAAGAGACTCGCCCTTGCGCTTGCCTACCCAGTCCCACTTCACCTGCAGAAAAATGAGCGGGGAAGCACTGAGGGGAGCATAGAGCGTACGTCTTGGCTGTAAGCGATAGTGAAGATGGCGGCAGGAAAGACAAGCATGCCCAGGATGGACTGCCTTGCTGTCCGTGTGTTGAAGCGGAAGTTCTTGTACACCGCCTCGCGCTGTGGACGGACAGAACTGAGAAAGGTCGTCAGCAGCGAGGAGGGGGTGGGGGCGCACCATGGTGTTCCATCGCTCGACGGCGGGGTCGGTCTACAACATGATGCAGCGGTGAGCGTACGTTTCTAGTGAGGGATAAGCACCATGCTACCTTCGTGTACCCTGCCCATTGCGAAAGTCTGTCAGCTACGAGAGCGAGAGCGGGGAGGAGGGTGCGCACCATGTCCTGCAGCCATGATGGAGGACAATCACAGAGTTGTTGGTCCGCCCAAGCGCCCATCTCTCTTCCGCTAACCACCATCATCCCCGTCTTTCCCGCCTCCCGCCTCACTCCCTTCCTCCGCCATGGCCTTCAACAGAGAATGGGACCAAGGAAAGCAGGCAGAATACGAGCCTTGGAATCCCGCACCGCGACCAAACACCCACATGCGGGAAGAGGACTACTACGGCGATAGCAAGCGTAGGAAATTCAACGACGGCGTGCGCTGCGGCTTCTTCCGCCTTCCACCCGCTTAGGCCTCACCGTTCGTTTTACACAGGGCTACGATCCATCTCAAGGATACGACAACACCGGCTTCGGCGGCCAACCCTACGACCAGGGCTTCTACCAGGATGACCGCCACATAAGAGTAGGTGGTGGAGGCGGCGGCGGTGGTGGCGGTCCGTACAACAAGAAACGGCTCGTCCCCAGCGATCCCAGCCCACATGTCATCTTCCTCGGCCTCGACCCCGACTTCACAGAGTCGGATGTGCGTCGCTCGTCCTGCACGCTCTGTTCCCGCGCTGAACCCCAGGCACCTTCCAGATGCAGGCGTATTTGACAAGCAACAGCTGCAGCATCGAGTCGGTCACCATAATCCGAGACAGAACTACAGGCACTTGCCCCTTCGTACTTCCTCTGCATGCAACAGCGCATTGACGTGTTCTTTCTCCGCCCCGCGCCCCGACCACGCACGCACAACAGGTGTCTCCAAAGGCTTCGGCTTCGCGCAGTTCACAAGCACCGAGCACGCGCGCGCCTTCGTCGACCCGTTCTTCCCCTTCATCCAAGTTCCCCCGCCCGCGTCACACGGCGCGACCGCGACAGCAGTTTTTTACCGCGCCCTCGAGGGCGGCAACCCAGCGCCCCCAGGTGGTCGTCGCATCAAGATTGACTACTCGCAGAGTGCAGCGCCGGGAGAGAGACGAGCAAAGGGGCCGTTCCAGACGAACGATGGCACCCGCGACATTGGGAACACGCAGGCTCCCATACTGCTCTTCCGCGGCCTTGATCCCCTGTCGGGACCTCAGGCCATTTCGCAGGCCATGAGGTCATCTTCCGGCATAGGCAAGGTCGGCGCCAAGGGTATGCGCAGGATCATCCTCATCAAGGACAAGAGCACGGGTACCAGCTGGGGTTTCGCGTTTGTCGAGTTTGTCGATGTACAGGTGAGCAAATTCCCTCTCTAACACGAAGTGCATCATTCACAGTGGGTCATAGTCCGCTTCTGCGGTGCTCGCGGCGACGATGTCGCCTCAGCTGCATCCTAATGGCTTCCGCATCTCGGATCGACCAGTTGCAGCTTCATTTGCACACCCGTACTCCTTCCAGCCCATTCCAGAGCACGCGTTGCGGGATGAAGCTTGTCTATTGTCAACGCCTAGTCTGGGCGGCACCGAAGGGGTATGGCTCAGATACTGGGACGAAGCTTCGACGGCCATGATCCTTGAGTTCAAGGTGGAAGAGCCGGTGAAGGCCGCGGAAACGCCTGCAGTGAAGGAGAAGAAAGAGAAGAAGAAGAAAGGTCTGTGCAATTTGCAGGGTAACTTCAAACAATTTCTCAACACCTGCAGCAGATGCGAACACATTGGGAGCCAAGGTGGAAGCGTCGGCGCTGCCTGTGTCCGACAAGCCTGTCACGTTAGCTTTCAAAGGCGGCTTCTCCATAGGCAAGCCTGGGCTGGCAGGTCTAGCCGGTCTGCCCAAGAAACCGGTACCGCTTGCTCAGGCGTTTTCTATGGATGACGGGGGAGACGGAGACGAAGACGGCGCTGCGAACGAGACAACCACGACTGAAGATCCGAAGGGTTTGTCTGGCCGTTGGGAGACAGTTGCGCGTGCGGGTTGGCTGACAGATACCGGCTGCTGTAGTTGCCGCTGCTAAGAGAGTCGCGCCGTTGATTGCCAGTAAGAAGGTCAGTTGTAACGAACAGTTTAGACCTGCTCGCGAGCTAACCCGCTGTGCGTCGGTAGACTGCCAACAACATCACGAAGTGGAACCAGGTCCAGGACGTTCTTCACCACGATGCCCCACAAGAGATGCCTGTGCCTGCACAGCCGGTGAGCATACTTCATTTGGCTTTGACATGCGCTCTGATATTCACGATCCACAGGTTGAGACCCCCAAACCTGTTGTCGTCGCTCCCGTACATGTCCCCGCTCCCGCGCCTGCGCCTGCGCCAGTGGTGAAAACTGCCACTCCTCCAGAGGCCGAGACAGAGTTCGAGTTCTCGGACACGAGTGCGATGACATGTTTGCTATGTGCACGGAAGTTCAAGACACTTGATCAACTCAAGCGGCACAATAAGGAGTCAGACCTACACAAGGTAAGCTGTGATTCTAACTTCTTTCTGCATACACATTCCCGTATTAATACACCTAATTCACTTCAGAAAAACTTTAGAGACGCCGCACTCCGCGAAATCGCACGCGAGAAAGCGAGCGCCGCCCGTGCAAAGGCCTTGGAGGCTCAGGAAGCGCAGCAACAACAACAGCAACCCAAATACCGCGACCGCGCCTCCGAGCGTCGTGTCATGCATAACCAACCGGACATTCCGCGGCCCGTGCCTGGTGAAGTGTCCGCACCAGCGAAGCGCAAATCGGAGGGACCCCCGCCTCCGCCGTCGCCACCTCCGCCCCCGCTCAACCCCGGGAAGGATGAGAACAATGTTGGAAACAAGCTGCTGAAGATGATGGGCTGGAAGGAGGGCCAAGGTCTCGGGACAGGTGGAGAGGGCAGGGTCGATCCAATGTTCGTGTTCCTGCTGCGTTCGCGTGCTTCGGCCCTGCTGACTTAAGTATCAGTCAACCTGCGATATATGCTGCAGGTGTCGGATTGGGCGCCGCGAAGGCGAAGGATATCACGAAGATTGCGAACGATCACTCTGGCTACGTCAACCTGGCGAAGGATGCGGTAAGCCCGGTGCTTCCTTCGACGACGTTGCCTTACTAAAGTTCGCTCTCAGGCGCGCGAGCGATATGGCAACTGAATGAAGATCCGTTCGCCTGAAGCGATGTCGTAGTTTATATCTTATTCCGCTATCCATACCACTTGTGCTATAATCTTCGTGTGCTCACTTGCAATTGTATACTGTCGAAGTGCTTTGCTCCTATGCTACACCGTCCTCTCGCACATCACAACCCGACCCAGGTAAACTCCTTCTCCACTGCGAACTCGCCCTCCAGCACGATGTCCTCGCTGCTATTCCCGACATGCACCCCATACGCACCCTTCGGGGCCCTCCATTGCTGGCCCGTCGTGTCCCAGTACGACACCGCATACTTGTCCATTTCGAGCACGACGCGCCTGCTCTCCCCGGGCGCAAGGTCGCGAGCCTTCGAGAAGGCGCGCAGCTGCAGCCGCGGAGTCGTGAGCCCAATGTCGGGCAGGGAGACGTATATCTGCACGACTTCCGAGCCCGCACGGGAGCCGGTGTTCGTGACCGTGAGCTCGACCTGCACAGCGAAGTCGTCTGCCGCCCCGGACCCCGCGCTTGGCGCAACCTTGAGGTCGGAAAAGGCGAAAGTCGTGTACGACAATCCAAACCTACAAACCATCGTAAGTGCACAATCTCCAACCACCCGTGTATAGACCGCACCCGAATGGGAAGAGCGGCTTGATGCCACGCGCGGCGTAGCCCTTGTACCCGACGAGGAGGTCCTCGCGGTAGTGGATCTGGCCGCGCTCGCTGCGGAAGTTCGGGAACGCGGGGATGTCCTGCACGCGGACGGGCAGCGTGAGCGGGAGACGACCGCTCGGGTTCAGCGCGCCGAAGAGCACGTCCGCGAGCGCGTTCCCCGCCTCGTTCCCCGCGTACCACGCCTGCACGATGCCGTGCACATCGTGCACCCATGGCATCGCGACCACAGAGCCCTGAGAGATTACGCAGGGTTTCAGCGAGCAATATGGCGGGTTTTCGGGCGTCGGGGCGTGACTTACCGATTGGATGCAGACGACCGTGTTCGGGTTCGCCTTTGCAATGCGAGCGATCAGCTCGTTCTGGGGGCCGGGCATGTCCAGCGTCGGACGGTCAAATCCCTCGCTCTCCCAGTCGGGAGACAATCCTACGACGACTACCGCAACATCGAACGAGGCTGCGAGCTTCTCTGCTGCAGTCATCGCCTCCTCGCGGTCAATCTTCTCGCAACCTCCGAGCCGCTACACCAACGTGCGCTGAGCGAAATGCGTAACGAAGTGCGTCCAGGAAAGACGTACCACACCGCGCATCAGTGCGGGCTGCGAACGGTCTGACTCTGTGTCTTCGGGGGCTTTGGTGTTCGTGTACTCGACGAGGATGTCGACCGGCTTTCCCGCCGTCAGGGAGATGGTGCCCAATTCTTCTACTGTACCCTGTCTGTATAGATGGCATCGGCGCTCAGCACCCCGAACGAACAAAGTATTAGCTCGCATACCCGTAGAAGAAGTCGCCAGGCCGCTGCTTCGTCCAGTTGTCGATGGTTAGCTTGTCGTTAACAAAGAGCTTCGCTCGCCCCGCAACGGTCAGGCCGAGTTCATAGTCCGCCGTCTTGTCCATCGTCAAGCTCCCGTGGAGCTTGATAGTCCACGTCTCTGTCAGGCCCTTGGGCAAGAAATCGTTGAGCTTGACGCGAGTGTCCTGGAGGACAAATTCTGCAACCGCGTCGCCTGTCGGGTTGCCATTCGCGTCGTGGTTGTAGAAGGTACACGACCAGCCGGGTTGCCCTGAAGGCGTCTTCAAGTACGCCTCGAGCGTCGGGGTGTACTTGTACGCTAGTGTCTCTGTGTGAGCCATTGCATTGTTGGCTCGATAATCCGTGCGAAGCTCACCGTAACAGCCAACTGCGCAGTCAAGCTCAATACCCTTCGGCGCATTCTCCACGATACCCGCGTAGGGCGTGACGACGTAACTTGCCTTCAACGCCGCAGACCCGCCGCCCGAGATGACCCTGTCCTTCATGTTCGGCCCGATCAGCGCCACGCGCTTCACCTTCCCTACCTCGAGCGGCAACACATCCTGCTCGTTCTTGAGCACGACGATGCCCTCAGCCGCCAGCCGTCTACAGAACTTGCGTCCCTCCGGCGAGTCGCGCGTGCGCTCCTCCCCATCGCCAAACACGACGTCAGGGTTCCTCTGTGCCTGACGCTGCACGAACGACAGGATGTCCTGTGCCCGCTCGTCAAGCGTCGATGGGAGTACCTTCTGGCACGAGAGCGTGTGATTCACGAGCAGCTGTGTGCGCCAGCGCGGCGGTCCGGGCATCTCGAGGTCCAGGCCGGCGTTGATCGCGATGTCTACGCTATACGTGCCGAACCTAAGGAGGGGAAGCACAGGGGCCAGAACCGCCGGATATATCAGAAGGGACAGAGGTGGCACTGGGGCGGCACGACGCACCAATCGCTCATGACGATGCCATCGAAGCCCCATTCTTTGCGCAGGATGTCCTTTAGGAGCGTTGGGTTCTCGGCGCAATGCACGCCGTTGAGTCTTCCGTACCTAAAATTTGTCCGAGATCAGCAATGTACGGACTGAGCAGAGCGGGTTTGGAATATACGCACGAAGTCATGAAGGCCCAGGGGCGAGCCTTCTTCTGCGCCAGCATGAACCTGACGGACGGGGCGACAAAGCCGATATGTGTTCGTAAATTGTCTCAGAGACGTCAGTGTTTGCGTGCGCACGGGTATAGATATATCTCGCGCAGGGCGCGGTCAGACATAACCGACTCAGCGGCGGTCCGTTCGTGCTCTTGGTCATTTCCAACGAAGTGCTTAATGGTCGAAGCGACGCCCTGTGACTGGAGGCCATTTACGTACGCGGCCGCCATTGAGCCTGTTGTACTGTCAGCGCCGATGTAAAGTGAGAGACGTCCGTGTAAAGTGACCAGATAGGTGGGGATCCTCTGAGAATGACTCGAAGGCGCGTCCCCCCAGCGGGTTGCGCTGGATGTTACACGTCGGGGCGAGGAGAATGACGGATGACTTGATCTTGGCCTCGTCGCCTAGGAACTTCCCGACCTCGAAGAGCAGGTCGGGATCAAAGGTGGACGCCAAGGACGTCGCACACTGTAGAGCCATTAGCTTGAATAACGCATAAGGCGCTCTAAATTGTGCGACATACCGGGAGGCACTGCGCAGGGGTAGGTACGAAGTGGGAAGAGCCTCTGACTCCCTGGTGGGCAACAAATACGGTCAATGAATTTGACGGGGAGAGAATTCGTGTGCTCGACAAACATTGGGACCATCGCTCATTCGGACGGCGGGGATACCGAGCCGTTCGATAGCATTGGTGTTCCACCAGTTGGGAGCGCTGAGGAGCTTGATTTTCTCATCCGTGGACAGCTTGCCGACTAGGTCGGGGATGGACGCGTCGAGAAAGCTGCGAGACATGGGTTGGCTAGCTCTACCAGCGGGTCGCTGTAGACGAGGTGAATGAGACGAGCGACGGCTTGTGCTCGAAGCGGCCCGTGCCTAGCCTGTGAACAATTTATATGTTCAGCGTCGAGGCGGAGAAACTTCGGAAGCGTGTACAATCATCACACGAAACAAGGCAAATGACGCACCCAGGGCGACCTCCCTGTGAAATCCCGCATTGCTTCGTCTTCTCTGTGCAAATGAAGGGCAGCGAGAATAGACGTGCTATATGACCATGAGGAGACTAGATGCCGCGGAGTGTTACGAGCAAACCCCGAATGTGCCAGAGCGGGGAATTGGGACGCCGCAGGCTGCAGCGAAAATGGTCGTACCTGACGATATGACGCCGACATTCGGTCTTTTAGAGGATAACGGTGTCATGAGATGCACACGAGTGCGGCGCTGGCTCTGCCGAGCGTCGACGGGTCCGGTGAGAGTCGCAGGCCAAAGAGCGTACCTCAGCAGACGCCCAGAGTGCGGACCGTGTAGATGGATCGGCCGATGCCGGCGCGTTCGAGGATCGTCTTGAACGTTCACCGCGCCCACACAGAATACAAAAGTACCTATAACACAGGTCGACATACCGACCCAGACAGAACGCTCTCGCTGCTCAGCACCCTCCAGCCAGCTATGTCAGACGGCATCTCAGACACCCCACTCAACCTCGCCCTCCCCAAGACCGACGCCACACTCACCATCCGGGTGATCAAGTCCTTTGAGTACCGCACAGAGAAGAGTCTCGTGCTGCACCACGTCAACCTCGAGACCACCACAGTCGGCCAGCTCAAAGATACGGTACGGCAAGGTAATCAATCACACTGTTCTATTTCTACCTGGTGACCCTCTGACCTCCTTGCTGCAGCGATACAGACTCAGGGCGGATGGAAGCCGTACCGTAATGCGACGTTCGGTAAAGCCACTCATTTCTTCTACGAATAATCCGGCCCGCTGACCATCGGATATAGATACGATCAAGCTCTATACAAAGGCACACGGAGCGAAGGTCGGTAATTCTTCTTCGTTCTGGGCACACTCGCGTACGATCTCTTTCGCAGACGACAAATCTCATCATCAACCTCGATCACGACGAGTGGATATTCGAGGACGATTCACAAACGTTGGCGGACTTGGGTCTCGGTTAGTCACCAGGATGACAACGTGATTCGATTTGCTGATCAGACAGACGCATTGCAGAAAACGAGTCCGAAGTCAGCTTTTTCAACCGCCTGGCCTATGAGGAATTCAAGAAGCATCCTGATGTAAGTCCGACTACCTGTTCACTCGTTCTAAGGACTCGCTGACGTCTCCTGCAGACCAAATGGGAGAGTTGATCGCAGGCGCATATGAAGAGCGAAGCAGATGCGTATCAGGAAGGTTGTACTTGTACTGTATTTCGCGGCTTGGGTCGCTGTTATTGATGCGACATGCAGAACTTTGAGTTGTGTCCTGCTGTGGTGAGTTCACGCATGTCAATGTTGAGGAAATCGTGACTCTCCAAGTCATATGGTCCACCGTGTAGGAGTTATGACTTGGAGATCACGATGGAAGTCCATTTCCCGATATCTGGGTGTCGCTGTAAAGTGATTTCAACGACTCGGAAGTTTGGGAATTACTTCTGCATTTCAAGCCTGAGGTTGCCTTGTCGACAGCTAGCGATTCTGCGTGTTCGCGCAAACACATTTACGCAGCCTCTTCCTCATTCCTCTTCCGCCAACCCAATCTCTTAGTTTACCGTGCACTGTGTCCAACCCACGAAAGCAGAGGTTTTTACCCCATGCTCAGCAGCGTGCCGCGGTCTTCGCCTGGTATGCATAGTCCGGGCCGGTGCATCACGTGTGCATGTGGCTGTGCTCTGCCCTCGGCTTCCCAATTGGGCGAGGAACAACGTTCAACCTCATTCACCTCGTCAGCCACGGCCCAAGCAGGGTTTCCTATTGTCCTTCCCCCCATATAAGCGGATCACACGGCGGCTGCCTGGAACATTGATCTTTCCTCTTTACCACAACCGACAGTGCAACCTCGACTCTGACCTACAGGCTACGGGATTCACACTCTCTTCGTTCTGCTTTAGCTTACATCGACATGAGATCTGCTCTGGGCGGCGACAAGGTGCATCCAGCGGCATTCGCGTGGCCTCGTGTGTGGCTAGCGCATGCATCTCACACTATCTTTTGAATCACAGGAGGGACCTCCCAACGACACCGAGTCTAGTTTGATTCCGGACGTCATGTACACTTCGATGCGCGCAGAAGACGTACGAGACACTGTCTGCAAGCAAGTCAAGGTAGAACTCGCAGCGCTCCACAACCTCTACGAAGAAGTCGCCCAGCTGCAGTCTCAGCACAACCGCGTGGCACCCATCAGCTCACTTCCAGTCGAGATGCTCAACATGATCTTCTCGTACGCCGACGACGACCTACTCAACATCACGCACGTCTGCAGACACTGGCGCGCCATCGCGCTCCACACACCCGCTCTCTGGACTAGCCTTGTATACAAGCATCCCGATGCCGTTAAAGCATTCCTGCAGCGATCCAAGGGTCTCTCTCTGGACGTCTGCCTGAAGTTCGGGAAGCAAGAGCCCGACGTGGGCATCCTCCACGCCGTTGGCATTGATGAGCTTCCTCGCATGAGAAGTATGCACATGAGCCTCCCGCCATCGTGGGCAGAGAGGTTCGCAGGCAAGGTGCTCGCGACAATCACCCCGCAGCTAGAAGAGCTGTCAATCAAGGAATATCCGTATCCCAAAGGCGAAAAGCCGTCCCGCGACCCTCGCATTGATCCCTATATACCTCCTCCTGTACGCCCCTGGGGACCCCCGTTGCGCTCGCTGAGGCTCAAAAGCGTGTCTCTGCCCTTCCTCCCCGCGAGCCCCACCGCGCTGACGAACATCGAGCTCAGAAACACGGTCTCGGAAGCCGAGCTCCTTCTTGATCTTCTGGAGCAAACCCCGTTGCTTCAAAACCTCACATTCCGGGGTGAACTGAAAACCAGTTGGAACGTATGGCCTGCGGAAATCGAACGCGAGCCGGTCTCGCTCCCGCACCTCGAAATCCTCGACATCACTGGATACTTCAGCGGCGGGACCACTAAGCGGTTTTTGTCGAGCCTTGTATTGCCAGAGCAGACCGACATAGTGATCCAAAGCCTCATGCGTTGGGCTTGGGAGTTCATGACGGAAATCATCCCGACCTACGACCCCGACGCGCCACTCTTCCCGTCTCTCCGGGGTATCAAGCGGCTCCACCTCACGTGGGAAACCAATTTCATGTGTTTCGATGCTTATCGCACGGACGACCACTCCCTCCCGCCTGCGCTGGAGGTCACTCTTAACGGAGCCTGGCGTCTGGAGAAAGACGGCTACCTCGTGAAATGGCCGATCGACGCATCGGAGCTCGAGACCCTCATCATCCAAGGCTGCTACAAACCAGAAGATGGATGTCGCAAAGACTACATTATCAAGCGCGAGATGTGGGCCGGGATGCTCGCCGCGGCGCCTGCGCTGAAGAGGCTCCAGGTGACAGCAGTGGACCCCAAGACGCTACATAGCTTCGCGCAGGAACTGGCGCAACCGCTGTGTGCGCAGCTGGAGCAGCTTTGTTTGAGCAATGTCCATCCAGAGGAGTCCTTCTGGGATGCCGTGAAGGAGGTGGTCATAGCGCGCTCTCCTGCAGCGGGGGGCCAGCTCACCAAGTTACGGTTGCATAATGTGGAATCGGCAACATCATGGAGCGCATCGGGCTCGTCGTCGATGGCCGCAGCGGGAGTGGAGGTCATCGTGACTCTTGTACCGCCGCCCAGGGAGGATGAGGACGAAGAGGACAAATGGCCCGTTTCGTCGGGAGACGAGGAGTCTTGATGGAGTGGATCTAGAGGTTGTACGATTAAGTATATCAAAGTTTTCCCAATGGTACGTAGCAGTACTTTTTAATTCATTCGGCGTTTATTGGGTAACGCAAGCTTGCTATGGTGTTCGACGGTGAGCAACTGAGTGATGTCCTGTGTCAAGCTGAGATAGCAATGCGTGGTATACGGACAAGCATGATTCATGAAGAGATACTACACGCTATGAAGTAACATGATAATCTACGCGTACTAGTGAACAGCATAGCGTAACGGCGATACGGAACATACATCGATACAAGGGGAAACCAACCATTAGAGCAAAGCAACGCGGAGTGCGAATCAAAACGGGGAGACCAAGACCGGCTATGAAGGGGCAGGCTTCTCTGAAGAAGCAAGGACAGGAAGAGCAAAGGGGCGTGGCGACGGTCACCGCTTCTCGAACGCGAAGCCGATATAGACGTCTGGCAGAGAATAGCAAGATTTCAGCATTTGGGGGCACCAGCATGGTAAAAAGCGCGTCAACGCACTAGCAGCTTCCCACTGGTCTTCGTCCATCTGGCTCTCGCCGTTGGCGTCCACGACGTGCATACGCTGCAGCAGCGGGCCGAACTCCTCGTGTTCGTGGTGCTGGTCATAGATGTCGTGGAACTCGCCCTTGTAGACCTGATGCAGGCCAAACTCTGCTGCCAACCTATCCGCACGAGTTCCATTAGTCGTGAGAAGAGGATTGAAAAAAAGAAAGGGTAAGAACTTACTTGACGAAGTTATCCCAGTGCACAACGTATTCGGGCACGTCGTCGACCGCATCCTGGAGGTAGAACCAATAACGGTGGCCAAACGTGGGCCTAGGATCGCGTTGCTCGAATCGGATTTTGTACACGCTGTTACCCCAAGTCAGGTCCTCCCCGTCCGCGTCTTCCGGAAGTTGGTCAAGCTGATCCCTGTAGTCATAGAGGGTGAATATACGGTTAACAGTCGGAGAACGCGGGAGTGCAACCCACATGAGCTGCTTAGCGTTAGGGATCGTGCCCACGAAGACGCCGCCCGGCCTTAGCCACGACGCGACGTTTTCAAGCATGATGCGCGCCTTCCTCTCGCTCTCAAACGCATAGTGCATACAGAACTGCATTGAGACCACGTCGAATGGTGTTGCGAGCAGCATCGGCGGGAGCACATCGGACAGCACGTGGTTGTAACAGTCAAGCGCGAAGAACTCCGCAACGAAACGAGCGCCCTTAGACGTCGCATGGCGCTGTTTGGCCTGGTCAATGGAGACCGCGGCGATATCTATCAAAAGGTGAGCAACGAGACACGCGACGAGAAAGCGCAGACGGACCGAGTCCAACATATTCCGCGACGTTCGCTTTTGCCCACTTGTTCAGGTCCCCACCCTTCCCACACCCCATGTCGAGCACACGCCCGCGCAAGCGCGGGCCTCGGCGCTGCGCGCCCGCCGCCGAAAGCGCAGGGTGCGCAAAGCGCGTGATGAGCACAGACTTGACCCAGTTGTTGAAGCTCTTGAGGCCGATGATGGGCGAGTCCTGGCGCTGCGCCACGCCCACGTCTGGGCGTGCGTTGTCTATACATAGCAAAGAGAGATGTCAGAACCTTGACAAGGCGGACATGACGTCAGCAGGGGCAGGAGGGGGTGGTACGCACAGTGCTCAACGACCGCGGCGACATCACCAGATCGCTGTTTCTTCCGCGGGCTCTCCTCGGAGGAACCGTCCTCCTCGCGGACCCGCTTGACCGCGGGCGGGTCGTCCCCGAGCAGGTTCTCGACGCGTTTCTGTTTGCGGAGGATCATCGTGCCCACTCCACCTGTGTAGTTGCGGTACCGCTCCATTTCCGCCGGAGATAGAGGGATGAGCACAGACGTCGCCGGCGTTATCCTGCGCGGCGCATACGGTATTGCGCTGCGCTTCATGGACGAGGGTGGCGGCGGCATGGGCTTCGGTGGCAGACTGGATGCGGGAGGGGGCAAGGAAGAGGGTTCTGCCTGGCGCGGCTGTTGTGGTCGTGGGGCAGGTGGCCTCTGTGTGGCTGGGGATGCAGTCCTGGCCGGAGCCGGTGTGGCTGACGACGAAACAGGCGCGCGCGGCGAGGGAGGGCGAGGTTGCCGATGCGTCTGTGGCTGCAACTGTTGTGGTGGTGGGTGAGAGGGCGGCGCCATGGGAGCAGATGGGAGCGAGGCGGTCGAGACAAGCGGGGAGCGCTGTGGCGCTTGCTGTGGAGGAGGCATGGACGCACTGGAGGCGGGCGGCATAAATCCGTGCGAGCTCGAAGGTCGAGAATTGCTGGTGCTCGCCCCGGCACCCGAAGTCGAAGGCCGTGAGCCCGCGCCTCCTGGGAGCGCTAGCGCCGGGGAGGGTGTGGCCGAGCCGCCAGGCAGCGCCAGACCAGACAGCTCTCTTTGTGGCGGGCGTTCCATCGCTCGAACGGGGCCACCGAGCGCCATGGAGGAGGAAGATGTGGTTGGGCGGGCGTTTATGCTGCCTGGGTGGGTGAAATAGGACGATGCCTCGCGCGTCTCTCGCCTAGTACTGCTCGCCGATGCGGCCTCGGACTGGCTTGCGAAGGATCGCCGGCGGAGGGGCGTCGAGTGGGAAAGCTGCTCGACCTCCTGCTCCTCGTCCGAAACCGGCAGGAGGAGGTGCGAGAGCGTGGTAGGGCCGCGCGGCGTGGTGGGCGTGAAGAGTCCTTGGGGCGTCGCAGACATTGGGGTAGGGGGTGCGGGAGGCTCAGAGTTGAGCAGCATCGACAGATCGGTAGCACGGCGAGTGAGTGGGCTCACGGATGCCGCCCCAGGACTATGTTCGGAGGAAGAGGGCGTCGCAGATGTGGGGGTGGTGAGGATGGACATGCCTGAGCCAGGCGTGGAAGATAGGGGCTGGGAGGCGTGGTGGGGCGCGTTGTGCGACTTGGCGGAGCCGATGTCGATGTGCATGCTGCTCCGCGCGGAGGAGGGGAGGGCGAGGGAGGAGGTTATGGGAGAGTTGAGGACGGCATCGCGGACAGGGTCAAAGGCCGGCATGGCCTCCCCCTGCTATGTTTTCTCGCTTTCCTCGCTTCGAACTGCCCCACGATTGGACGAGAGCTATGACGACTCTTAGGAGCGTTGCCTCGAGCTTAGCTCACCGTTTCTGACGGCGCGGTCGCTTTAGTCGTTGGTAGAGCGCACCAAAAACAGACAGATCTGGAAAATATCGCCCCTTTCTCCCTGATGTTGTGTACGTACTTGCGCTCCGGGTGCGCAATGTCGAACACACGTTGCTCGTATAAGCGACTGAGGACGACGAGAAGCAAGGAGCGACGAGGAGGCGGCGGCGGCGAGGGGGCGGTCGTGGGGGATGGCGAGAAAGACTGAAAGGGCTGCGCGCGGGCGCGCGGCAAGTCTCCCACTCCGCCCTCGCCCACCGCCCACGACGTCCTGCTCGCTGCCTGCTCGTCGACAACGCCCTCAACCTCAATGCGCGACTACATGGCGGTCACTCCGGGCTTACGTCTCGGCGACCAGCTCTCCCGGGCGAATATATGTCTGGCGCCTCAGGCACGCTGTCTCTGGCCCGACTGATCACGGTCATCTCCGTTCTCCTCCACTCTCCCCTCCTTCCGCCGTTATGTCGCGGGACTTTGTAACTTACCACGGCGACTGATGCTTCCAGGGACGAGTTTAGACTTTGACCTGACCTCGGCGCAAGAAGCTTTTTCTGACAAAGTCTGGTCGCTAACCCCGCCGGCCAGCGTCATCGCTGCGCTCCATTCACTCTCACATGTGCCGTAATGTCGGCTTGACTGCCTTTTCAACGGCGACAGGTGCGTTGCGTTATGCTGTTTAGGCTTGCCTGAGATCGCCGCCGCCGCCGCCGGCATCCTCGCTCTCCGGGAGGCAGGATGGCGACGACGTCCACAGCTTGTCACTCTACCTTTCGTGCATGCAGCACAAGCAATGGGCCTCTGCCAAAGAAATGGTATCGTACAGACGCTACACACGGGCATAAGTAACACCGTGAACCCCGCGATGTGTTGCGGAGAATCCCAACGGCAGCCGGCTGGCCTGGCGCTCCGTCGCCCAGCCGCTGCCACTGCCGGTGCACCCCTGGGCGAGACTCGAAAGTGTCCAAGGCGCAGATCGTCCTCGAACGTCTGCCAGGGCCTGTCGCGGCCGTTATACAACGGTAACGGTAGGCGACTTCGGCCGTTCGAGGTCCTCCCACTCGTCGATGGCCTGCGGCTGGTTGAGCGAGTTCGCGCCCCGCCGAGTGAGGCGCACACGCAGCACAGCGAGCCCGCGCGCGAGGAGGAATGCAAGGACCTCCGCGACGCCGACGCCCACGATGTACGCCGCGAGCTTCGCGCCCTCCTTCTGCGGATCCAGGAACGAGTACGCTGCGGGCGCAGAGAGGTGCCGAACGTCAGTATGCAGAAGACGGGTGCAGTGGCCGCGCAGGGGTCACACGGGGGGACGTGGGAGAGGAGAGACACGTACTGTAGAAGCCCTGGGTCGCGTGCGTGATGTACGCGACGCCGAGATAGCAGGCCAGCATGAAGACGCAGAGGGGGAGGTGCAGCCAGGGGCTGGGGCTGGCGTTGGTGAGTGTGATCTCGAACAGGGCGTACGCGGAGTTCATCGCGTGTTGGGAGATGTTAATCCATGCTGCACAACGGTTGCAGAGTCAGCCGGCCCAACGGGTACGATGATATGTGCAAAGCTCACCGTCGAAACGCGTATCGAATGTACTTGGGCCTGATAACAGTGCCCAGAATATGACAGTCACCACGAGAGCTTTGAGACCACGCGCGTCAGGGCCAATCGAGCCGGACTTGGGCAAACGGACGGCTTACGGTAGGTGGTGATGGTGGAGTACAGCAGCAGGTGGAGGAACTGCAGGGGCCGTCGCCACTTTTGCAGCGGGTACTCCTTTTCCCCCTTCAGCGCATAGCACAGCGTCTGAACTCCCGCCGCGAAGTAGTACGCGACGAGTCCAATGTACGACAGATGCGTAAAGAAGGAGAAGAAGCTGCACAGGCCGATCAGCACCGTTCGGACAACCCGCTTAGCGTTATAGGCGTCACGTACGAGTTTGCGTCATGATCCCTAACCGCGTCCCAGATGAGGTGGAAGAGCACCACAAAGAGCGCGTACGATCCGAGCGCGAGCCGGATAATCGCGAGGACGAGCGGGGAGCAGACAGGGGAGGTAACGAGATTGTGGTTTGGGTCGAATGGCGCGCTGACGCCCAGCCACGAGTATAATCTCGCTCCCGAAGCCGGCTTCGTGGACATCTCGAGGTAGTATGTGTTTAATCTTCCGGTGTAGTGTTCGCTGGTCGTAGTGTGTTTCTCCGGGCACTAGAGGAGTCGCGTGCGGAGCGTTAGGGTCGACGTGAAGGAGGCGTGTAAAGAGCGAGGGGTGGCCGCGGTGGCCAGGTGGGTATGAGGAGCGCGTGAGGGCGCGAAACCAGAGCAAAAGCACCAGAGGTGAGGTATGAGAGAAAGGGAAAGCTCGAAAGAAAGGGCGACCGGTCACCAATCGAAAAGCCAGGGGGCAAGGGGGATGATTACCAGATGCGGCGGCTACCATATTCAGCGACGGTCGGCTGCGCCTCTTGCCGGCCGATATTTCTCGCATGTGTCCTGTTGATGGGATCTGGGAGAACTTAGGAGCTGCGCAAGTTTGTTAGTTCGAGATCTGTGGAAGACCCTCTCCCATCAATAATGCTATCACACGACATGCGAATTAAACAAACGCGCAACACGTATCGCGTGTATATACCTCATCCATGTCCCTTTCCTGTGGAGAACATAGCTTCAAGGTACGGTCCGAGTTTTGCAATACCTCTGCAAGTTTGAAGCCTGACGGAGCGGTAGAAGACAGAAGAACACAGGACAGTCGGACTGCTTACTGCTATTCACATGACGCGCGTGAGTTGTTTCCATCGCGTGGCGGCGTACCTATGATCGAAAGCTTCCTGCCACCAATCAGACTGTCAAAATAGTTGCAGTCTTGCAGACGTCCGTCGATTCGGTAAGCTGTATCCTACACAGTCCTTGTCACGTACATACTAAAGCGCTATATAACAGGGGGATTAGCAAAGTGCTGTGAGTAACCGCACCCTCAATTCAAAGAACGGTGGCGACGACTCCCGAGCCGCCGCCTGGGTCCAATGTCCGTGCTCCCCCTCTTCAAATGGGTATCTCCAGGCATCTCCACGGCGCGTGGATGCGGCGGAATACCATGCGCAATTGCGTAGGCCTCATACGCGCTCGCCCAAACTCCGCGCCACGCTCTCGAAGATATCGGACTCGTCCTGCCCAGATATTGTGAACCATGCCGAGAGATCGATGTCCGGCAGCACCTCTTTGCGAAGCGGCGACGGTTTTTTCGGGCGGTAGTCTCTCTTGAGTCGTTGGCGGTCTGCGAGCGTTCGTGGCGGGGCGGGCGCAGTGGACGTCTGCGTGCAGTCCCTCCGCATGATGTCCACTTTGGTGACGATCCGGGGCGGTGCTCGAAACTCTGCGATGGGCTCATCGAAGTCGAAGTACTCCACGCTTGAAGTGGAGTCGTAGGGATCGAGCCCTTCTGCGAAAGAGATATCGCCGGCTGCATCCACAAATCCCGTGAGTCGACCGTGTTGCATCTCTCGCACCCGAACTGCAGCGCGACTGACCATACGATGACGATGCGTATTCAAACGCAGACTCATCAAAATACACGGGCTCGCCCTCGCTGCTGCTGTCTTCGACGGCCTCGCCAGTCCATGCGTCTGCGGGCGATATACAGTGAGCCGCTCGTCCATATCCCTTAGCTACGACCAAATACTCACCTGCACCTTCGGGCACTGCTTGGGGAAGTATTTGCCTCCCATTGGAGGGAGCGAGGTCTGAAAACAACGGTGAGCAATCCAACCGACAAGCGTCGCCACATCGTGGTCTGTGTTCGCTCACCTGCTTGCCACGGATCGTCGTCGAAGAACTTGTTCGCCCATGTGAATGAGCGTGGCGCTTGTTGCGTATCATTTCTCTGGGGTGCTGGGACTTTATATAGCGAATAGCTAGATGCTGCCGCTGGTACCGCTGTGCATGGGCATGAGGTCAACACACTGGCCAAGTTGGAGGCCACACTACATGGAACCCACCTGGGACCTCCGCCTTCGCTCGTTTGCTTTGCCTGCTATCCTCGTGCGTATAAGAATCTTCAGACTTCGGTCTTTTGCGATTGTTGTGAACGTGGTGGTACCAGGGCGATGGTTGGGCGTTGTGGCTTATAAGGCCAGTCGGCGTCTTCGGCCCGTGCGACGATGTGGGAAGAACATATGTCGATGTCGACTGTGCTCGCGCAGGAGTAGGGGGCAGAAGGCTGGTGAAGTTGACATACATAGACAGGCTCATGGTGGATGGAGGAGGAGAGAGAGGTTGGAGGACGAAGGACAACGGAACGCGACCCTGCACTAGCCACTGGTCCGCGCGTATATTACCGGCACGTGACCGTGTCTGGGGCCGGCCGCGCCGCAAAGGGCGAACAATGGCGCACTGACCGCGCACCACAACGGCGGACAATAGCTATCTATGAGAGGGCGTGAACCACGGCGTGTCCGGCCTGCCGCCCCTTGCATCCTCGAGCTCCCGACGGACGACGGTCGTGCGGTCTCGACTCAGCGTTAGAGCGGCGGCTAGCTTGGGGCCCCTGCCAATGATGACCTGATCGACGTACGGAGCCCAAGTGCGAAGAACATGATGAGCGTTCGCGTCCAGCGAATCATGCAGTGAGGGATGTCCCTCCCAGAGACCAGGGTGGAATATCCATGCAACTGTCAATCGCACGGATTTGTTGTATCGAAGCGGGGGCGTAGGGGTGCTGCGCCAGTTAATGACATTGCACTGAAAAATAAGTGAGTCGACAGTCATACTACTAGGTAGCGAGGTCGTACCACGTTGTACATGTCGTCGGAGCAGGTCTGGAGGTATTCAAGGCGCGGGAACCGCGAGCTCAAAAAGTATTGTAGCGTCCACAGAGGTCGAGGTTCCGTTGTGCGAATGTGCCCAAAGTGCAAGCGGCGTAAGTAGGGGCCGAAGGCGTTTGACATTATCTCGAGCTGTCCGAAAGTGCACGTAGCAAGGTAGAGTTCCGACGGCGTGCAGGAGTCACGGAAGTAGTGTAGAAAGGATCCATCGCACCCGAGTTTCCGGAGCGACGGGAGAAACACCTGTGGCCGCGATGCATCCTCCATCGCCACTTCGGATTTGCATGTAACGAGGGAGAGTTCGGTGAGAGATGAATGAGCGCCGATAAACTCGAGCAGCTGCGAAGAAACGTAGAGGTTCGTATGCAGGGTGGTGAGGGTAGGCAGGCGGGCGTCGAGAAGTCCGTTTTGCACGCACTTCTCTGCGAAGAGAAACGCGGGGATATCTAGAACGAGCGCGTCGAGGTTCCGAAAGGCCCTCAGAGCCGCTGTCAGGCCCTGAACAAGCGGATCGTCCAGATCAAAGTGGCACTGCACGTCAAGGTGGCGGACCATATTCGCGAAACGGCGGGACGTTATGGCGTCCACACACAGTGCGTGCACAGATTCTGGGGTATCCGCAGATACCTTGTGATTCGAAAGGATTTCTTGTGCGACGCCGCTCAGGCTACGGCATACGAGCGCGACGTTGGCGAGGTGATGTTGGTCGTCGAGGTGCATGAGGATTTCCTCCCACAGTTCTATGGGGAGCCATATGGACGATCTGCGCGGTGATCTTGAAGCAACGCAAGGCTCTTGAAGACGTTGAGATATATGAAAACCTCTAGCATGCAATACGACTCACGTTTCCTATCTGGCCCCCCTGCATAGCGCAGGGTCATATGGTGAACGTTGGACAGTATGTTTTCGAAGCTGTCCTTTCCCTTACTCTTGGAGGGCTTCCGCGCGAGCATACGCTTGAGTATGTTCGATGCCATGGGCGTCGTCGAAGGAGTGCCTAAGGTCGATCCTCTGACAGCTAGGCAAGGATGAGCGAGCAGATGGCAGTGGAGAGACAAGAGAGGTCGCGGAGAGCTAGAGGGGTGCGTGGCCGGTCTTCTCCCAACAGCTTCGATGTCAGTCAACTGCCAAGTTAAAGAACCTGCGCCGCGCCGCCGCTGCTTCTCGGGCGCTGTTACAGAGTATTTTTGCATCACAGCGTACCTGATATCGGTGTACGTGGGCTCTGCTATTCGTCCACTGAAACACCGCCGAACGCCGGCCAAGACACATTCCAGTCGCACTACGAACGCAAGCTGTGCCCTGGCTCACACTGGCACAACAAACGCATGTGAGACGCAACTAGCAAGGGCTGGATCGTGTCGTCCTTGGGGGGCCCAAGTTGTAACAAGTGAACAGCCTGCCACATATTTCCTGGATATCGGTGTGAATGGACGTCGGGTTCTCGTACAAACCTTGTAGTCTCAGCGAGGCTGCGTGGCGATGCGAAGAGGAGTCGCTCACAGTCGGCTATCTCGGTCCCCTCGTGGCAGACGGGCCTCTCGGGCCGGACTTGTTCCGAAAGACTCAGCCTTATCCGGACCGAGCAACTCGGAGTCCGAATCCAGTACTTATACAAGACCGGAGTACTTCAAACGCTAGTGAACCATGCGGAAGAACTCAACTCTAGATTGTGTGGCTGTCAATAATGTTTTTAACAAGCGAAATGCTAGTGGGTGAGACCCTGGAATCCACGGTGGGGCCAACCCGCGGCGATCATCGACTGAACTCAGACACTGGTCGGACGTGGCAACTTTTCAAAAAAGGCTCAGAAGCAAGGGATTTTATATATATCTACCAGTACAACTGACCGCTGTGTCTCGAAGATGTTTTACTTATCCAGAGGAGCAAAACATTGCATTCGGCGGATCCCGGGCTGGCAGGATGTGGGTCCAAGTTCATATAAGCGCCTAATCGAATAAGGACAATGCCGACGGCTAAATTAATGTGGCTCACCGTCCCGCCAGCTCGACCTCCGTCCCCAACATTCACTGTGACCACGACCACTATCACCACCTACAACACCGCAGACGTACACCTCGCTGGCTTCCCGGACGGACCTGCATTCGCTGTACCGCTGCGCGCAAGACCGGGATCATGGATGTCTTGCAGGGACTAAGTCACGCTCAAGCGCGACTCAGTCGAATCACGGGCACTCCTATGGGCGAATCCATGACTACAGAAGACCTAGTGTTGTCAGTACGGAGTCAAGTGGAAGCGCGACGGGCACAAATATACGACGCCATGCATCATATTGCTAGGCTTCACACCACCCATAATTCGATCACACTCGTCAACCGACTTCCACCGGAGCTACTTGCCACAATATTCTCCTACGTCTGCTCAACTTCGGACAAGAACGCGGACTTGATCTGCATCAGTCATGTCTGTACGCACTGGCGCACCATCGCGCTTGACGCGGGCGGCCTTTGGACACACATCGCCCTCACCCACCCCCTCGGCATCACGACCTTCCTCGAGCGCTCGAAGTCACTACCCCTCAGTATATCCTTGACGGCCTCGCACTCCCCGTTCAAACCCGTCCTCAACCTCGTCTCTTCCGAAATCACTCGCGTCCGTAGCCTCAAAATATGTATTCCACACACCGTTGACCCGGGATTCATCACGCGCAGGCTGAAGCTCGCCGCGCCCGCCCTGGAGGAACTATCGATCGAAGATTTTCAGCTTCATAGGAAGGTGGAAAGGACGCCCCCAGCTGGCACCCGAGTTCCTATCTTTGACGGGATGCCCGCCCTGCGCACCCTCTCGCTCCGCAACGTCCCTCTGGTCTTCCTCCCCAAGGGCCCGAGCGCTCTGACAAAGATTGACCTCCACCTCAAGCTCCCCGCCCTCCCCATCTTACTGGACCTGCTCGAGCGCAGCCCTTTGCTCGAGTCCCTGTCCCTCCACGGCACCCTCCACGGCGACGCCGTGCAAAGCCAGCGGCTCGTGACGCTCCCCCGGCTCACCTCCTTCTCCGTGCACACCTTCCCTCCGCAGGGTATTGCCAGCCTACTCTCCTCCGTCGCGCTCCCGCCATGCGCGTCTATCGCGCTGCACGCCCCGCTCGACATCGTCGACTCCTTCGCAGACATCTTCCCAGAGCTCCCAGGCCCGCCGCCCGCGCTCGCCGGGCTCGACGGCGTGCTGCGCCGCCTCGAGCTGCTGTGGTCCGAGTCGGACGGGGAGGAGCTCACGCTGCGCGCGTTCCGCGGCGCGGACGATTTCGCGTGCGCCCCCGCGCTGCAGGTCGTCGCGTCGCACATCTCGCCCGTCCCCGGACGGCGCTTCCTCTGCGACTGGGCCTTCGACACCGCGCACGTCGAGACGCTCGTCCTGCACGGCAACTGGGCGCCGGGGCGCGGGCGCGAGCACCACCTGCGCGAGCACTGGCCGGGGCTGCTCGCCGCGCTGCCTGCGCTGAAGACGATGCGCCTGATGTCGCTCGGCTCGGAGGCGCTCGAGGACCTCCTCCGGTGTTTCGCGATCGGGAGGGTGGAGCCGTGCCCGAAGCTGGAAACCCTCGAGGTGTTTGATGGGAAACCGGAACACGTTTTCTGGGCGGGCTTGACGCCGATCTTGAATCGGAGGCGCAACAAATGTTTCAGGACGCTGGAGCTGTTCAATTCCGGCGAGCTTCCCTGGGGCGAGGACGTCACCAAGTCGTTGAAGGATTCGGGGTTAGAAATCATTCATGACGATGACCACGAGCAACTTGCGACAGACTTTGCATAGCATACTAGTATGAATACCGTTTATAGATTATACGTAACAGGCTCTCTCGATGCCAGTGAGTGTGTACATCTTCATTAAAGGTACAAGAAATAAGTACTCTCACGCTGCGTTTAAAGCTCGACTGTGACTCTGCGATGGAGGGAAATGTCGGACACGCGATAACAATTCACAAGCAGCACACGCAAACAATTAGTTTACTAGTACATACTCCCCGGACGAAGCAACGTAAGCAAACAGGAGTTAAAACTAGCTGTAACGTACACCCTCCAATACACCGCATCTCCAAAGGGAACCATCCTACGAGTAGTTCCGCTGCAATCTATGACGCCGTGCATCATCTACTGGTATACATGCTGTGTAGCCCGGGGGCGGTTGCATCTGGGGCGATCAGATCAGAACCACTTGTTGGGCTTGAGGCCGATCCGGTCGAGCACGCCCTTGAAGGACTGCGGGACGAGCGCGCCGAGCGACGTAGTCGACTGCAGCTTCACGGGCTTGCCTACAACCTCCAGGCTGAGGCGGCGCAAGGTGCATCAGAGATGCTTCAGGGAATATGATACTAGACAAAACTCACTGGTATGCGGGCTTGCCGTCGATCATGATCTCTACTCGCACAACGGGGTGGCTGTAGTCTCTTGTATCGACCTCGAGTGATGCCCTGTTACACCATCGATTAGCACATAAACACGGGCAAAAAAAGGCAAACATGATACACACCACTTGTAGTTACCCTCGGCGATATACCGGATGACGTTCTCCCGCGGGATCTCGTCCACGTGTTTGATGACCTCCTGCGTACCGTCCTCCAGCAAAACCACCTCCTCGCGCGTCTTGTTCACGACCTCCTCGCTGCGGGGCTTGAGTGTTCGAATGAACGGTACGTAGAACATGCTCAGGGGACTTGTCGAGATCTCGAGCACATTGTGGCCGGAGTCGCCGCTCTCGAACTCGATCGCCGCAAACTCGTGGCGGTCGCCGGAGAGCACGATGAGGTTAGGTACCGACTGGAACGCGCTGAGCAGCGCGCTCTTCTCGTACGGGAACGCAGCCCAGGTGTCAATCACTCCCTCGTAGGTCCAGAGCGCCGTGAACGGTACCGAGGACACGACAAACTTGAACACGGCCGTGTTGTTGACCTTGCCGAGCCAGTTGTACAGTGCGGTAAGCTGCTTGTCGCCGAGCATGGTATGCGTCGCTGGGTCGTCCGAGAAGATGTCGGAGCGGTACTTGCGGGTATCCATGACGAAGAATGCAGCGTCGCCATACCGGAAGTCGTAGTAGTACTGGCCCTCGTCAACGGAGTCATAGTTGGCCTCCGTGTTGTACAGCTCGAACGCATTGGTCGCGTTTTCGAATGGCGGGAGAGACGCATTGCCTTGTCCAGCGTAGTTGTTGATGATCTATCGCAATGTCAGCTTATTAGCCATAGAAGGGCATTACGGTATATCGCACCTCATGATCGTCGTATGTATGTATGATCGCTGATGGACACAGCCTCTTAGCATTCATTAACAGCCTGAACTTGAATTTTGGAACGTACGCAGCCGCTCATAAACCTTCCGGAAGCTGGGGCTGTTGTAGTTGCGGCGGTAGAGGCGTTGATACGCTTCTTTGTCGTCCCCGAAGTAAGCAGGCACGTCGGCGTAGATGAAATCTCCCAAAAAGACCATAAACTCTGTCGGGGCCACGGACTCTACCGAGCTGGTAGTGTTGACGGCTGCCGGAGCTGTAATGTTCTCAGCGGACGTGTTATGTGCTGTTTCGGATACATTTTGGGCAACGGCAACGGAGGCGGCGGCAGGCCGGGAAGGCCAGAGGTAGTCCGCGAGCAGATCCATACCCTTGAGCCGACGGCCGCCGAGAGGGGAATAGGGGAAGTTCGGCGTCATGCAAGATGTAGCAATGAAGCGGTAATAAGAGCCGCTGTGCAGGCGGGGATCCGGGGCAGTATGGAAGCGAATCGGAGTGGAAGGGTAGGGAAGCACTGTGCTGTTGATGTCTTGGAAGCGGTCTGACGATCATCGTAACCGTTAATTAGGCTGACGTTCGGAAGAGTCGTCAACTTACACTCATAGTGAGTAGTCGGCCATAACCCCTGCAGGCGGACGGTTTGTACCCAGTCGTGCTGCGCGGTGAGGTTCGCGACCGGACCCTCGCGCCAAGGGGCGTCAGAGTCCGTTTTGTCGTCCGCCTGGCGCCATATAACGCGCACGAGGTTCTCCGTCGCATTTGTGGAGGGATAGCGGACTACAATCTTCGCCGAGTCCGGGTAAAGCGCACCGACGCGAGTGAAGACGACGTCGGACGCGGTATCAAAGTACGGGAAGAATATAAACTCCGCCGCGGCGAAAAGAAGCAGAGTGTTAATAGCAAGATTTGCCCTACGGAGGGCGCGGACTGGTGAGGGTATAGAGAAGAGCACCGTCGCGAGGGCCGACTTCAGCTGCTCCTAAAGAGTTAGCGTAGCGCGGGTGAATGATTTGGGACGCGACGCACAGTAGGGGACTCCACGACGGGTACTATCGCAGTTGTTTCAGATACCACGACGTCGGCGACAACATCGCCATTCGTCTCAGTCTTTTCCGCGATGGTTACGGACTCCTCCTTGACCGCGACGAATTCTGAGAAAGCGGGTGCGCCATAATGGGATGCGGCGACGTAGGCGACGTATAGGACCGGGAGAACGTATTTTAGATGGGATTGGGGGGCCTATAAAGACGAAAATTAAGAAGGACTTGAGTATATCGTCAAGCGGACGCACCACTTCGAGAAAGGCATAGGCCAGGATGCGGTATAGAGTGGAAAAGGCTGAGCTAGCGACCGCGAGGGATGCTGCCATTGCAAGGTTGTGTCTTGCGCCTGTCGTGGTCGTCGTATCTGGGTCGTGAGGGTCGGGGAGAGAGGTGGGGAGTGTGATTGCGGACGGACTCTGCAGGGCTGGAGCAGGGGTGATGTCAAGGCCGCGCTCGCGTGGCTGTTGCCTTTTCGGGCGGAGGCCATTGCGACCGCCTTGGGTCTTCCCTGCTAACAACGCTCATCTTCTCCCTCGACGTCGGCACCATTCTCCTCGCCGCCTGCTCTGACGACCTCTCATGCGTCTCTAACGAGCTGTGGATGCTGAGCTTTTTTCTGCGACCTCTGTATCTTATTTCCGCACTTGGGACGCTTGATTAACCTGTTTGGCGTTCAACCACTTCGCCTGGGCGCCCTCTCGCTAGCCGCTGTTCTCCCACCATGGACACTCTCTTTGGCAAACGGAAGAACAGACCCCGACAAGCATCCATTATTGCCCAGGATGCCAACGAGCGCACCCTGCGCCCCATGTCCGGTGCCTCTGTCGCCTCCACTCGTTCCGACACTCGCAGCTCCCGCCAAGTGCCCTCCATGTCGCCCTTCGACCCCCATCACCACCACCTTTCCAATCTATACAAGCACAATACACAGATGGACGAGTTCTCGTTTGCGCGCCCGGAGAACGACGAGGAAATCGAGATGCTCTTCGAGAACATCATGCGCATGCGCGGGCTGGAGGATATACCGCACCTGTCCATTGACCAGAAGTGGCACATCGTCTACAATGACGAGCAGATGCGCTGGTCAGACGACCGACGGAGGGACGAGCAGTCGCGCAAACAGAACGAGACCGGGGCTGCGGCGGCGTTCATAGAGGGCACACCGGAGTGGTACATCAAGAAATTCATGGACAGGACTATCACGCCCAAGCAGGCGTCAAGTCTGCAGGTCTCTTTGCGAAGTAAAGAGATGAGGTGCGCTCTTATATATTTGCCCTCCGGGTCAAGTTCTCATTAGTGCATCTGCAGCTGGTTTCGGCACTTCGTTGCAATGCAAGGCACGTCCGTGCTAGGCCAAGCATTACAAAGCATTAGCCGCAAGGGCCTGCAGAGGTACGTCTAGCATTTGGGAATGAAGGTGGCGCCCCGGTCTGATTTACCGCAGACGCAAGGACGATGTTGATCTGGAGTACGAGATTGCCAAATGTCTCAAGCAGATCCTGAACCACCAGGTATCGTCGGTACTTCCTGTATGTTGAAGCTCTGTGTTCAAGCCTCGTTTAGTTCGCCGCCAATGATGCCCTCAACCATCCGATGATCCTGACGCAAATCACGTCAGGCCTGAACACGCCTCACCTGCCTACCAGGAAACTCCTTTTGGAATTGCTATGTTTCCTGGAGTACTACAACGACGGACAGTGCCACAACCTGGTCGTCAGTGCGCTAGAAGCCCTCAGCGCGGCCAATAATGAGGCTGGGAATCCGTATGCCTACTGGTTCAAGTCGCTCGAAAGCGCACTGGCGGGCAGAGGCAAGATGGGCACCCTCGTCGGCGCAAGCGACGAAGTCAAGCGCCATGGCGGCGTCGACCCCTCACTGAACGATTACACGGTGCGTTAGACGTGTACATATCATGAATGTATCCTCTGACACAACCCACAGCTGTCGAACATCATTTTCGTGAATGCGATCATGCTAAACATCGACGACCTCGAGATCCGCGTGCACCACCGCTCGCAAATGGACTCGGCGGGCCTACAACGCATCATCGCGCACTGCCGTACCTTTGGCGTCCCGGTCATCGACAAGCAGCTGCAGATCCTGCAGCAGCTGATGGACGACGATGAGGCAAAGATCAGGGAGCGCGTCGACCAGGAGATCCTGCGCGACCTCGCGAACCCCGAGGACGTGTACAACGCCCTGCGCGCGAAGATCGCCGATACAAAGGCGCGGGACTACTTCCTGTCGATTATGCAGCACATGCTGCTTATTCGCGAGGAGGGCCCCGCGCTTGCTCACTATTACCAGCTGATCGACTCGCTCGTGGCGGACGTTGTGCTAGACAAGAAGCTCGTGGGCGCTGAGCAGCGGCTCGGGCACTCCGTCGAGCGGATCATCGCGCACTTCAATGAGGCGGACCGGTACCAGGTACTCGAGGACGAGCTCGCGAAGGCGAACACCGCAGCGCTGCGGTTCCGCCTCGAGAAGGAGGCGCTTGAGGAAGAGGTCGCGCAAGGCGAAGGCGGTCTGGTCGGATCGCTGAAGAGCAAGGTCGCGCGGCTCGAAGAGAAGCTGGCGATCTCACGCGAGAACACTCACAAACTTCAAGGCCAGCTTGAGAACCAGAAGTCTGGGTACGAAGAGCAGATCGCGCAGCTCGAGGCGCAGATCATGGAGCTCTTCCGTATGCTCAAGGAGGTCAGCCGTGGCGTCGGCAAGATCATTGACCACGCAAACGCGGGCGGGATGGACCGCAAGACGCTCATTGACACGCTCGAGAAGCACTTCCAGCGGGACAAGACAATCAGTATCCTGGAAGGACGACGGAAGCGTAAGGGCAAAGGCGGCGAGGGCGATGTCGAGGGCGAAGAAGATGTCGAGGGTGAAGGGGAGGAGGATGAAGACGACGGCGACACTCCACGGAAAAGCGGCAGTGTGCGCCGGCGGGCGGCACCGTCGAGGGGAGGTCGGAAGACGTCTCGGATGGGGATGGCGCGGGTATCTGAAGTGCAGAATGGGCACACGTCGCAGTTCATGGATGCTGATGACGCTATCGAGCAGGAGCAGATCCAACAACAGTTCGCTGAGGGGGCAATGGTTTGTCTAATTCACTTGGTGTCCGCGACGAAGAGCGAAACTGAAGGTCTTCTAGCAGAACGCCATGCGCGATCCGGCATCTTCCAGCCCCCGGAGCATCCGCACGCCCTCCCGACGGACCAAGAATCTCCCTCGGACGCCGTTGGGCAGTAAGTGTGCCATTTGTGCACCTCCAGGAGCGATACTCACCTTGCGCAGCCCACTTTACTGCCGACAGCGACAGTCGTACGGTATCGCTGGCCGATACCACAGACGACTTCGACGGAGACAGTATGCTACGGAGGTCAAGCTCACTGCGTAGCCTCGCCTCCAACCCAACCACGGAGGCGACCTCGGTCAGCTCCGGGCTGTCATTAGACACCGCTGCGGCCGGGAAGTTCGCTCCTGGTTCTCTCGATTCACCAGCGCAGCCGGGCTCGTTGGCAGACCAGCTACGGAGACATCTCACCAGGAGAGGACGCCCGCCGTCTGAGCCGAGTCCGCTCAACTCGCCGATCCCGGAAATGGCAATACCGCCTATGCCTCCGCTGCCTATGTCTCCCGCAGCTGGTGCCGGTCCTCCACCGCCACCGCCTCCTCCGCCCCCACCACCTCCACCACCTCCTCCCCCTCCGCCGCCTCCGCCGCCTGGAATGAAGCTCGGCGGTGGTCCGCCCCCACCACCACCTCCGCCGCCCCCTCCTGGACCTCCGCCGCCTCCGCCTCCTCCTGGTGCCAAGGGCTTCGCGACTCCGAACCGTACATCGCTGCTCGGCAGCAACATATCGAACCTGCTTGCGGCACGCAAAGACATCTCGATCACGCCGAGCACGAAGATGAAGCAGCTGCAGTGGGACAAATTGCCGCCGCAACAGGCGGAGCGTACGGTGTTCAAGGAGGCGTCGAACGACGACGCGTGGGTCAAGAAGCTCCAGTCGGACGGCGTGTGGATGGAGATGGAAGAGGACTTCAAGGCAAAGCAGCTCGTGATCAACCTGATGGGTGCGTCGGCCGTCCGTGTTGGGATAATCTATTGGGCTATCTGCTGACGAGAGACGTAGCCAAACAGAAGCGCGCGGAGTTGAAGAGTGTGCTCGATCCGCAGACCAAGAAGCGCATAGGTACGTGGGCTTGTAGGAAACATGTTTCCATTCATAACACCACGTTACAGAGATCCTCATTCAAACGGTGAAGAGACTTCAGCCCGAAGAACTCGCCTTCCGTATCCGCGACTTCGACCAAGACGTATGCACGCAAGTGTTCCTCAGCGAATTGAGGCCCGTATTGCCCAACCCAGAGCAGGTACGTGCGCACCGGGCGTTGTAGAGATTACCAGATACTTATCAGTTTCTACAGGTCGGAAAGCTCAACATTTACCGCAACGCCGATCCCGAAGAACTTGCCGGACTACATCCCTCAGATCGTCTTATGGTGCAGCTCATCAAGATCGATCGTCTTGGCCCCCGTATTGAAGGCATGCTCTACAAAGTTGTCTTCGAGGAGACTTGGACGCTACTTGACGACGTGAGTCGCATACTCTGATAGCGCCATTATCGGGTACTGATTATGGCGCAGAGTGCGCGTAAACTGTCTGAAGCTGGCAAATCGCTGCTGGAGGCGAAACATTTCAAGGAGCTACTCAGCGTGAGTTGCGTGGTCATACATACCTATATATGAGACTGATTGGCTATCATTAGCTCATCCTACTCATTGGTAACTACATGAACGGTACGGGTGTCAAGGGCGGTGCGTTTGGTTTCCGCGTCAGTAGCATCAATAAGGTGCGCCCCCGAATGGTTACTCTAGACCGGATGATGGTGCTAATCAATACATACAGATGGTCGACACCAAGTCGTTGCACAATACAACTCTACTGCACTTCCTGGAGCGAACTGTCGCGAAACACTTCCCCGATATGGAGGCGTTCCTAGACGAGTTGGCTGCACCTGCTGAGGCCTATCGAGGTAGGAACATTACACGCCTACAAGATGATTTACCTGACTGGATCACATCACAGTGAACTTGCTGGACGTTCGTAGGAGCCTTGGGGAACTGCGTCAAGGCCTTAAGGCAATTCGCAAGGAGCTCACAGAGCACTTCTCCGACATGGACATGAACGACAAGTACGGGAAGCAGATGTGGCAATTCATCGGCCGCGCTACCTCACAACTAGAGGATCTCGTCGACGACGTGAACCATGCCGAATCTACGTTCTCTGAGGTTGTCAAGTACTACGGAGAAGACGAGAAGAGCATGAACTCCGCAGAGTTCTACGGTGTCTTCAAAACCTTCGTCACCTCGTATAAGGTCTGTCTGTCTCTAACTTGGCTTATATATGTACTAACTTGCCGTTTGCAGAAATGCCGCGCTGAGAACAATGCGCTAGCGGAGGAGCGCACGGCCGTAGAGAAGCGGCGGCAAGCAGCAGAAGACGCGAAGGCCAACAAGGCCAAGACCGCGGTGGTCACTCCGCAGGTAGAAGAGGACAACGCGGCGCTAGACAACTTACTAGAGAAGCTGCGCAACGGCGACAGCGTTGGCCGCAAAGCGCGGCGGACGCGGAAGAGCACCGTACCCAGGGCACCTTCCGTGCCGCTCACGCTCAACACGGAGGCTCTACTGGCCGCGAAGTCGGGCGACGACACCGTCGACATCGCACGAGACATGCTCGCGAAGCTCAAGGCGGACGGCTTCGATGCGATCACGCCATCGACGCCCACCGCGAGCAGCATGCGACGCCCGCGGCGGAAGCGGGACACGGAGGGAGTGGCCGCCCTAGCGGCACTGGGAGAGAGCATTGGCTCGCCGGACGGGCCCGTGCGAGAAGACTCGGATACCACACCTGGATCTCCGCCCGCCGCGGCGTTGGACTCGATAGAGGAGCACCCCAGTAGTAGTTAGCTGTATTGACTTGTACCCCCGGAAGCATCGCCCCCTCTCACCGCTCGCATAGTTGTATACCCGCGCCCGAGTCACTGTATAGCCTACGCTCTCCACATTGCTGCCTAGTTCTCTTCGTTTTACCCTACATGATGTATTTCGTTCAACTTATTCGCCTAGGACAACTTCAAGATTGGATTTCGTTGTGCACGGATGGCAGTAAACGACATCTACAGTTTAGCGCTCCCGCGGTGCTCCAGCCATTGCGAGAGTTCGGCAGTCGACCGCTGCATGAGATTGTCAACAAACATTCAAAAGTAACCAATGAGGCTGGATGTACCTTTACCCATGCTGCGCGCGAGCGGATCGTGTCCAGAGTCTGCTTGAGGGCCATGTCGAACTTGGAGGTATCCTTGTCCTGGCAATAAAAATTTCAGTACTGTCTTCGGTCAGAGCGCCCAAGGTCGTCCTACCTTGAAGAACGCAGCAGTTTCCTCGTAATCCTTGTCAGATGAGAGCCCGCCGAAAGAGGTCTGTACACGATTGAGACTGAGTTGCAGGCCACAGTACACCAGACAATACACACCTCGGTCCAGCGAATGAGCCCGAAGTTGCCCGCATAACGTTTCTCGAACTACAGTCACCGAAATGAGTCTGTTGCACGGTTGACACCAACATTATCACCCTACGACTCACCGCAGGGAAGTTCTCCTTGAACTTGGTGGCGAGGAAGCGCCTCGTGGCGGGGTTGCGCATGAGGCCGCCCGCGTAGTAGAACGTGTCCTGGTCGCGCGCCTCGGTCATGATGAACTGGAATGTCGCTTCCGCGAGCTTGAGGTCCTTGCTCGCGCCCATCGCCTGCATAGCGGAGAGGCCCTGCGAGGGGCTCTTTGCCTTGATCGCGATGCGCTTGACGGCCTCCCACTCCTGCTGCCCGCCTTCCTGAACGGCCTATGAACGCCGTGAGTGATCAGCAGCGCGTCGGGGAGCGTCGCAGAAAAGAACGTACGGTTCTGAAGGTTACCGAGGTGAGGTCGCTCGGGATCTTCGAGTCATCCCCGGTCTTGAGGAAGTGATCGAACCGGCTCTTCAGTTCACCCAACACCCTGAGAATTCGGTTCAGTGATACAGCATTATGATTCTGCTGCCATCGTAAGAAATATACCAGGGGTCACCGGCTTCAGCACACTGCGAGATCGCAGTAGTGCGTAGTTGCACATCATCGTATGGGTCAGAGTCCTTGTACTCGAACCCGAGACGCTTCACAATCGGAACGAATAGCTCCTGCTGATACCGTCAGCATTCACCTCACCATACGGATCTTTGTACTTACCCTGCGGAACACATTCAGACGCTCGACGACCGCAGGGTTCTCCCACCACGTAGATACGATCGTGGATAGGTTGGTCGCGATGGCGTCCCAAACCAAATCTATCAGAATTAGATCGTGAGATGCGAAGAGTGTTGGAGATGTAGATGCTTACACTCTTTCTCGCTGTGCAGAACACTGATAAGCTCAAGAGCGCTGCTGACGGTCGCATAGCCAGCCCTCGCGAGCGCCAGTGAGTCGCAGACAATCCCGATTCTGTCCGACAGGGTGAAGGGGGAGTTGGGCGCGGCTGCTTGTTGCCCAAGCTTGGTGAGCCTGTCCGGAGAGTACTGGACCGCGTCTGGGGGATGTATCAGCTCATTGCTTGGAGGGTACGCTGCATGTGTTAAATCTTACAGAAACCAGTCGTATCCGCATTCAGCTTGTACGGCTTGCTGGTGTCGAGCGGAATGAACTTTTCGCGCTCATCCAGGAGGGTAGCCTTGTTCAAAAGGCTCTTGCCCTCGTTGTCGACGACAAGCAGGTTCAAGGGCAGAGTCCTGCTCAGGGTGAGCAAAGGCCTTAACTTCACGCAAACGATTGGACTAACCAGATCGTCTCGTTGTCTTTGGGATCCGCCGGTCCAGTCTCGAGGAATCTATCCTGCCTAACGTGGATGCCACCCTCCTTCTCCGTGACAGTCAGGACGGGATAGCCCATCTACAAATACCAAATCAGCACCGCAGGCCTTCGAGTGTATTTGTTTCAGCTTGCCTTCTTCACCCAGTTGTCCATCATCTTGGGAATATCCAGGTCTACTGCATGCTTCAGCAAATGACGATCCAAGCATGGTCGAACCACAAACCAGTAGCGGCCTGGATACCCTCCCACAGATCCCGGGTAACACTGTTCTTGTACATGTGCTTCTTGAGGTAGATCGACACACCCTTCAGGAAGCGGTCCTCTCCGACGTAGCTCGCCAACATGCGGAGCACTGAAATGAATTGTTTGGGACCGAGAACACTGTATGCAGTGGCTGCCCATTACGTACCGGAAGCGGCCTTCGCGTATGACAGGTGGTCGAAGATCTACGGCAGGCGTGAGCTATAGTCGGATTCCGTCGGTTTGATAGGTGGCACTTGCCTGGTTGATCATGTTGGCGTCCGGGCAGTCAACCTCGATAGGATGCGACGAAAGCTTGGCGTCTAGTGCGCGTGCACGGTAGAAGTGAGAAGGCAAGAACTCCGCGTCCAGCTTCCACTCAGGGAAGACCCTGAAGGGAGTCGGTCAATTATTCTTTCATAGAGGATATTGTTACTTACTTGTCTATGGGGAGAAGGTCAGTATGAAGTAGGATATAGCGGCGTCGTGCAGCTTACCCAGAATAATTTTCTCGCCCATCTATAATATCTTCAGCAAGAAGGAAAGCTCTCATAGGTCGGCGTGTGTGACCCACCAGTGTCGCAAACCCTTTCCGAATATATGCATGAGTAAGCAGAGAATACAAATCAAACGCTGGATATTCACCTTCATTCAAGTACAGGTTGTCCCACCACTCCATGGTCGTGATGTTGCCGAACCTACAAGATCTCTCAGCTGTTATGCATGCGGAACAACGATAGCGTACTGACCACATGTGCGCGACTTCGTGGCTCTGCGTGGCAGCGACATTTTGCTTGTATTTGATACTCGAAGAAGCAGGATCTAGTAGGAAGGCTTGCGTCCGGCCCGTGATCAGGCCCTGTGCCCATTCATCAGTATACGCGCGAGGGGTTCGGAGTGTCTCCCTACCCAGTTCTCCATGGCACCTAATGGTAAATTCATGAGTCAGGTAGTCAGATCTTCATACGGATCTCACACACCGGAGTCAAAATCGCTTGCCTGAAGGTGGAAGATTCAGAGAACGAGGAATATCGCATGGATGAGGGCACCACATACCACTAGCGTGTCCAGCTTGGGCAAGGGGTACTCGATGTCAAAAACCTCTTCATACAGCGGCAAGACAAGGCGTTTGATATCTAGTGCGAACTGAGCCTGGCCAATGACGTCCGCAGTAGCTAGTTGGGACACGTCAATGAGAGTTATAGCCGTTGTACGATACAATTACACTGACCATAGATGCGCAACGGCCTCACTTTGCCGCTCAGGGGACTCTTGTAGGAGCTCTCGAGGTATTCGAACGGCCCGTTCGCATAAGCGACCAGATACGTAGAAACCTAGCATTTCCTCGCTGTCGTCAGAACGCCAAGAGTCTACCTCTGAGAGGACGCGAGCCTACCGGCGGAGTTGCCTCGAACTGGGTGATCTTCCATTGCCCAGCATCAGGCAGTGTCGACAGCTTCTGCGCGATCCACGGCTCCGCGATTGCGGTATCGGGCTTGTACACCTCCTCCGAGATCGCGGGCATGTTGCTCAGGTTGACCGAGTTCACGCGTGAGACGAGCGTTACGGCGAACGTCGCCTTCAGCAGCGGCTCGTCCCAGCAGGGGAACGCCCGGCGAGCGGCCGTGGGCTGCAACGAGTGCTATGAGCACACAAGCGGTCACGGAAAATGGCATCTCTACACGCCTACCTCGAACTGCGTGAGGGTGTACCTGAGCTCACCGTCCTTGCCGCCGGTCGAGCGGTAGTAACCGAGCATGTCCCCCGTGAGTTCGCCCTTGAACGCGACGGAGAGGCGCGCGCTCGCCCCCGCGGAAAGCGGCTTGGCGAGCGAGTACAGAACACGCTCGTTCTCAGTGTCGAGCTCGCGCTTGGACACATCTAGAACAGTCTCGAGCGCCCCGCCGGTCTTCAGCGAGGCCTCTCCGAGGTCGAGGTTAGCGGTGTTTAGGACAACGGTGGACGTGTCCTTGTTTACGGTGACACTACCGGCGTCTTGCGTTAACATTGTCCACATATAGGGGTGCAGTGAAGCTTACTCGATGTGGACGATGCCCTCGAACTTGGAGTTCTCGAGGTCAGTCCACACAGTGAGGTCATAGTGCGTAGGCTTGACGTCCGTAGGCAGGCGGTAATCCTGCTGGGCGGAAGCGGGCGTGCTGGCAGACATCGCGAGAGGTGCGGCAGATACGGAGCAGCTACGAGCGCTGAGCAGGGCAGCTAGATTCTGCTGTTTCTTCTTCTTCGAGGCACGGGCGTTGTTAGCAGTCCGTGAGTTGGTGGCTTGAGCACTGGGGTGGCCTTGTAGCGCGGTAGTGTGGTAACTAGAGATCGCCGGGACGGCGGACGACTTGGGGGTAGTACGTGCAGGGGGTAGAAGACCAGATGGTGGCTTGGAGCGAAGGAGGACGCGTGCGCACGACCTCATTTGGGCGGATGGGGGGAGATGGCTTGTAGGTGTCTATGTATCCCATCTCATCGGCCATCGCCGCCGCCTCTCACTCAAACTGCGAGCGCTTGCGGAAACACCGCGTAGATATGTCTCAGGTCTCCAAACAGATCGCCGTCCCGCGAACGTCGACAAGGCACACGCTGCACACACGCAATTTCGTACTCAACGCCGATAATGGACGATCAGCCATATATCATATATGTACAGGCTTCTCGAGCCACTGATCTAGCATATCAGATCTCCGTGTACGTACTTACATCATCATCGACATCAACCATATCCGGGCGCGCGATGGAACGGAAACATGTAGGAGAAAGACAAAGTGGGTGAGAACGGTCCATTATACCACGAACGACATTAGATGGGTGTCGAACGCAGGCCGAGAGTGTAGACAACACAAGCGCGCAGGAAGAACGGCAACAAGGTACAGCGAAGATCAGGTCATATGGATATGCATGTGATAAACAACAAGTAGAACGAGATGGAAGGTAGTGATTTGAGATTGAGGGGCAGAAGGAGTCGATGGAACAGATCGCGAGAGAGGTAGCCCACATCGGATCGAGAGATGAGGGTAGGGGCCAAGGAAAGAAACCAAAACACAAGTGTAGGGAGCCAGTTTACTCCTGGCCGAAGCCGACGGTTTCCCTGCGCATGCTAGTCAGCAACCTCGCACAGCTTGTAAGTCATGATTAAGACACTCACTCTACAGCCCACGTAAGCTTCTGCTCCAGCGTCTCGTAGTCCTTGTACGGCGGGAGGTCAATGCGATTGAAGCACGTGTGACTCTTGGGCAACTGGTTCGGGTCGCCCGACTTCTCGATCGTGAACCGCCTCGGGCCATCGGAGCCTTGCAGGTCCTTGAACCCGTTGACAGGGATACGCGAGGTGCCCGTCGCGAATTGCAGCAGACGCGATTTGCGCTCGGGGGGCCAGCTCCGCACGCACTTCCAGAACCACTGCACGACCTCGTCGTTGACCTCGTACCCACGGTAGTCGGTGTACTTCATCCAGTCATCGCTATCACAGACCGTAAACACCGAGGACGTATGTGCGCATGAGGATAAAGAGAACTTACACATCGATCTCGGACATACCACCGATGAGCAGCTCGAGCTCACGCTCGTCGAAGACGTTAATGAGGTCCTGGGGAATAAGCTCGCTAAAGCCCGACATGAACGCGTCGAACTGCTCCTTGACACGCTTTGAGATACGGTACTCGACAACCGCGAGCACGTAGTCCTTCTTGTTGTCCTCCGTAACAGGGACGTCGCCACCGCCCGGCTTGAGCTCGACGGTGACCATCTCGCCGAAACGCTCCTCGACAGTCGTGAACGTCTCGTCGATGACGTCGGTGATGTCGTTCTCACTAAGACCTAGTCAGCTGGAGTATCACAGATGTCAGGAATGGGTCACTTACAGCATCCAGGTGAGACCACGGTGCAGCTCAGCATCGACGCTCTCGAGATCAGCCAGCGTGACCTTCTTCCGCAGGATCATCTTGTAGAAGGCGGTGACGAAGTACGCGTCAAGGAAGCGACGGTGGAAGATACCGAGACCCAAGCAACGACCAATAAACTTGAAGTAGTTCAAGTGCTCGGGGTTGACACCAGACGCGGGGTTGATCTGGAGCGTGTAGTTGTCGTGCGCCGAGTACTCGAACAGACAGTAGAACGGGTTGAACATCTCGTGCGAGAGCAGGAAAAAGAACTCCCTGTGCGAAGGTCAGGAATGCTGATGGTGTCGCATTATGCGCACGAGAACGTACCTAGAGAGACCTCCATAGTCGAGACCATCCTCACCCTCGAACTTGATCATAAGACGCTTCTTGAGATCGTTGGGCGTCTGGCGCATGATCTCGGCGTAGCTGTCCTCGAAGATATGGTTACGCCGAACCTTGATCTGACAGTTGCCCGGCTGGTTGCGCATTGCGGGCTGGCTGCGGAAGTAGATGAGCTTCCGGCGGAAGTCACGCTTGTACTGCGGCACGCTGGCATCCAGCGTCGACGGCAACCTCGGGTCGTCCCAAGTCGTCGTCTTCGTGTTGTGGTCCACGAAGTAGACACGAGCAGTAGAAGTGAGACGCATCTCCCATCCTGAAGGGAGGGGCCCAAGCTGCGAGATCGTCTGGGGCTGCAATGCGGCGTTCTGACCGTTGGGGCCCATGACCCGAATAACGGTCTGCCGACGGGGGTCGACCCAGGTTGTCGTGCGGGTGTTGTGGTCGACATAGTAGGGTCGGCCTTGAAGAGTGTGGCGCTCCTCCCAGCCAGCGGGCAGAGGACCAGGTCCTCCCGCACTCGGCGCTCCAATGGCTGGTGGGGGACCTTGCTGCTCCTGGCCAGTCACGGAACCCGTCCGTGCCACGCCGTTGTTTGCCTCCAACATGTCGTCAGCGAGGATACGACGGTTGTGCTGGTTGCGGGCAGCATTCGTCTCGCCGTCCTGGGCATGCGTGTTGACGCTCTGGCTCGCCGAAGGGCGGTGCCAGGTCGTCGAACGGGTGTTGTGGTCGACGTAGTAAGTCCGGCCAAGCGGGTCGATACGGCGTTCCCAGCCAGTCGGCAGAGGCCCATACTGGTCCTCGTGAGGGTTGAAGTTGCGCGTCTGGGCGTTGTTGTTGGAAGCGGTTTGTGCAGTAGCACTGGCGTTGGTGGTCGCCGGGGGCTGTGCAGACACCGTGGTGGAGGGCGTCGTGCTGGTCGTGCTAAGCGGCCGGGCAGGAGCAGGGGTCGTCGGTTGGGACTGCTCCGGGGAAGGAACGGTGGGGGAGACTTGGGGGGCGGGCATAGTGGCGTGAGCGTCCTGACCTGTTACGTGCGCAGCGGCGCTCGAACTGCGAGAAAGCGTGCTACCGGCGGCAAGATTGGTGCTACTGGCGCTGGCAGACGGGCCCGCGATGGAGAGATTTCCGAGACCTTCGGCAAGTGTGCTGGACTGGGAAGGGCCGGGGTTGTTGATGGGCTGGCTGACGTTGGTGGAGAGGTAGAGGATGAGCTTCCCATGCACGACGAGGTTGTCGTTGGACTTTTTCAGATCCAGGGTGAGCATCTCTGGAATACAACATGTCAGCGGAGCCCATCCGCAGTTGTAATCAGGCTTCCGTGTACAGATGACGACGGAACGGCGCTTTGCGCGGCGACTGCTGACTACACCGGTGCAACAAGGGCAATGTGGTCGTATGAGTCTAGCTATGGGAACGCGGCGCGAAGTATAACAAAACCCCAATCCGCGTACCAGCCCTCGTATGTGGAAAAGAACGCACCATGACCACCGAGCTCCAAGTCAATGACATCGCTGACTTTGACGTTCACCACTCCGAGGAAACCTTGATCCCGTTTCTTGAACTTGCGCTGGTCGAAGATCTGGACTGCGATGACAGAATTGTCCTTCACGGTACTGAGACATAGTCAGCGTGTGCAAAGCTCGATAGGGTGATGCACGCACATGTCGAAGCTCTCGTTCCAATACGGGTTAAGCGTCTTCTTCATGACGCTCGTGGTGTGGGTCTGCTCTGCGTCGACGGTGATAACAGCGAAGGGGTCGGGGAGGCGGAAGACCTCGCGCTTGGACAGTCCATCGGCGGCAACGACTGGGCAAAGAATGAGCTGCGGGCGAGACGTAGACGGGGGGAATCGTACCTGTGATCCTGATGCGCTTCCTGGGAGAGGGTAAGAACAAGGACATTATGGGAAGGACAAGGTCGACTCACGGAGCACCCTGGGTCGCCGACATCGCAGAGTAAGGTGTGCTCAACGCGGCCGACGCGGACTAGGACGATGCAAAAGTCTCGAGGAGGACGCGGGGAGGAGACTGGAAGAGAGGTGATGGTCGCGGGCAGACTGGCCGTACGGCGGAGGCTGGAGACTCCGCCCGAGTCCCGGGCGCTTTCACTCGGCCTCCGGCGCGCCCCCGCCCACAGCCTCCTCACTATCCGGCCGCACCGGCCGCTGCCCGCTCCCTGGCCGAGAATGCCCACCTGCTCCTCCCGGCCCCAGCCGCCGATGGCTATAGCTATTCAGAGCCTCGACTCGGCCTCCCAGTCCGCGACATGATCATCCTGCGATAGAGTTGCACCATGTGGTCTAACCCGGAATATCGGGTGGTGCTGACACAGTCTACCTAGGAACACAATGACCAACCAGAAGAGGCTTGCGAACAGCGCTAGTCATTCAATGTTCCTGATGTTGGCGGTGACGTTGTCGCAAACTTGAAGGTCTGCTTCAAAAGTGGGAAGTTCTGCAAAAGCTTAATCATAGCGTTCCACACGGGCTCCCCGTACTAGGCCACTGGACGGACACTGGCACTCCGCGGTCAAACCGCCATTCATCTCCGAGTCGGCTGAGGCAGCATGCTTATACGCACGACTAGTCCAGGCATCGAGTACGATCAAGCAAGGGTATTATAAGCAATACCTACCATATGTATTCGCAGCATGTCTCGTCAGCCTCTAGTAGCTTTTGTTTGAGGGGGTTTTACCTCGATTACCATTCCGGCTGTTGCCAACAAGGAAGGTTCCACCGTGCCCCATGTTCCCGAGCCCGTCGCGATCAAATCTATCTTGCTGAGCCGCCCCCCGACCCCGGTAGCGCGAGCCATGGCCGCGCCCTTCAAAACATCCCAGAAGCCCGCCTCGGGGTCAATGTGATGCAGCTCAATCGTCTCCAGCTGAGCGCACAACGGCTGCGGGTATTCCTGCGCCAGCTCCTGTGCAAACCCCTCTAGCGTCCGGCGGTTCACCGAGCCCAACAATATCGTCTTCAGCTTGAGGACCGAGGCAAGTATCCGTGACCACATCTCCCACGTAATCGTGCAGCGACTGTGGCCGTCAATGTAGAGCGTATCGATGCAGGAAGCGTCAATTGGCCATTTCACGAAGAACCACTCGTCCGGATGCCCCCCTGGAGGGCGACGTCAAGTGCGGGCGGGTCCGGGTCTTCGGCAGTGTCTGTACGATAGGCCCACATGCGCATGAAGTCGAACCCCCATTCAAGATTGAGTTGCTTGAGGCCTTGGATGGATTGAAACCGGAGAGGCTCTGAGTCGTACACCTGGATCAAGCTCGCCAAGGGCTCATAGTAATCATGTCAGGTGTGGAGCGTGATATCGGTTCGCTTTGGCAGAACGAGGCTTGTCAAAAATGACTTAAGAGTCTTGCGATCGTAACGCCCGTCCATGACGAGGGATTCGAGGAGCGGAAGGGAGACCGTCCGTTCAATGCTTTTCACGTTGTCTTTTGTGATCGAGTGTTGGCAGAACTTCAGATTTTTGAGGGATGGACTATGTTCTAGGAGATCAAGCAGATCAGACACTGGGATATTTGAACTGGTGAGATGGATGTTGGTTAACGAGTTGGGGCCGGCGGGGAGATAGGGCAGGGGTACCCCCAAGAGTGTCAACGAGCGCAGCAAAGGCGCACCGTCGAAATCCGTAGGAGGGAAATAGGGGCGGGGGCTCTCCGTTTCACCATGAGCATCGGGATTTTGCGCAATATGAAGGTCCACAAGCTGTGGACTGAGTGTCACGAGGGACGTGGTAACGAACTGCAAGCCTGCCGGTGAAGGGAGGTAAAGACGGATACTACGCGTGCGGGGAATCTCCGCGACGACGGCGCTCAGGGTGGCCGCGGTCGGAGGCTCTCGAAATTCAAGAGCGATTCTGAGCGAGGAACCTTTCGACAGGTCTAGGAATGCCTTGACCGCCTCGGAATTCGGGTACACGAGATGCGTCCACAGAGAGGGGGGCGTGTAGCGCGATGTTGCGCCAGTGCCGGCAGACGTGTGTGATGTTGACTATGTCGGTGTCGGCGTACGAGCTAAGACCATGTTGAGCGCCTCTGAAGGAAGCAAATTGACCGGTGCGACACGGTTGTGGATGGACTGGAGCTGCGCGACTTTCTCATGGAGATTGCAGATCGTCGTACGCCGCGCCTCGACTTCCTTGCGGACAACGTCCCGTACGTCTTCTGCTCGCGTCAAAGTGTACATCCTCAAGTCCGAAAGTGAATTAGACGTGGTGCCGTTGGTGGGCCCTTCCTGTGAAGCAGAAATGATAGGTTATGCGACAGCGTACGTGCTAGCCACGCAAGGTTGGTATAAATGGGATTGGACATACATTTTGACTGTTGAGGACAGACATTTGGGTGTGGGTTGAATCACCCAGCCTGAGGCTGACAACTTGGAGTAGAACGCGGAGTGGTGAACTAAGAGGTCGAGTTTGCGCTGGATGATGGAGCAAAGGAAACCTGTATCCCAGAATCGGCGCCGATTCGCGATTTGCCTATCTATATGGGAAGACAATATACCACGAAGGGCGCGGGAGCGCGTCTGCATATTCTTCGCGGTGCTTGGGCCGCAGTGGTTATCGGCGAGTCTGGAGAAAAGTTGAACCCGGCCCAATCCAGACACAGGCGCACAGCATAGCCACAAAAGTACACGCCGTGTGCGGCCCGGCATGATAGTTCATGAAATATGGCGCAGATTGTTTTCGAGAAAGTGGTTAGGATCGAGGAGAGCTATCCGGAGTACCACTACGGTAACTTGAAGCGCGTGTTCCCCTAGTACATACTTCCTCTACGGGCTACTGGGATGGTGTTATGCTGATCGTCTTCAGCAGCTCCGACGCCATTGAGTGTTGTAGATTCAAGCGGTTATACATGTGTGAGGGTAGCCTAGCGGGTCTTGAGCATGTTAATGAACTGGTTGCCCAACGCAGTTGCAGCCATAGGATTTGCTCCAGAGACGACCTCTCGGTCGACGGTGATGCCGCCCATCTTCTTCCCAGCTGTGCTGATCATCTTGGCGCCCTCGGCCGTAAGGGAAGACTCCACAACCTTGTTGGGGATCTCGCCCCCCTTCAGGATCTCGACGAGCTTCTCCTCCGCGTCGGACCAAGAGGTGAGCTTGTGTCCCTTTTACGCGAACCCAGGGGAGTTGGGCGTGTATTTGGTGGAGAGTAGCGCGTATGGGCCGTGGCAAATTATTGCTGCGAGAAGGAGTTAGCATTCCTCATCGGCGATAGTGGGGCTCGTGAAGGTTATCTATCGCCTTGTGCTCGTTATGAAGATGGAGGAGGATGTGGCCAAGCTCAGGATTTTTGCCGAGGTCGGTGATGGGCTACGGGTGCGTGGCCGCTAGGAATGAAAACGCTAGCGAGACGGAGGCGAACGGGCGAGGGTTGCGGATGTTGTTATTGATATCCATTCGCTTGATGAGCTCCTAGTCCTTTCGTTTCGTCCACCAGTTCCCGAAGTAGACAAGGAATGACTCGGATAGGGGGTCCACGCTGGGAAATTTCCCTGCGGGTGAAGCGAACTGTAAATTGGCATATAAGCGACTCGTAATGGATGGACATGATTGACTGGTCGTACGTACGACGACTTCGTAGCCGGCATCAAGAAGCTGCCCGAGAGGTGTTGCGAGCTCGGTGAGGAATACGCTGCCGTCTTGTTCACGGATGGCGAACTTGTCGGCATCAGAGGGTGATGAGTACTAGTACTTTTCCTGCGGACATGGTGAAGTTGTTGTGTGTTGCAGCGAAGTACTCGGTGCAGCTGTATATATACGCCGATCGATGCCTGAGGAGTACTTGCCTCACTCAGTGCAGAGTAAGACTCAGAGGCAGTGCCCAGTACGCCGCAGCCTGCCCTGAAGCCGACGCGGTCACGGACGGCGGGGACTCGAACACGAACCAAACAACGCGCAAACAAAGGCGGGCGTCCGAAAGCGGTTCGTTTTCTGCACACCGCGCTCGCTGCGACCGACACACCGCCCGACGACGACATACCCTGCGACGCCCCTTCTTCTCTCTTCTCACCTTCGCCCGCGTTCACCCTGACATCGCACCGCACGGCCGGCTGCAGCGCCTGGAGGAGAGGACCCTCGAGCGGATCTCGACGCGTCCTTCAACCTGTTCATTTCGCGTGAGAATCCCGCTTCGCTCGCCAGCGCCGCTTCGTCCTCGAGGCCTCTTGAGCTGACTTTTATCCCCCTCCTCTCAAGGCGCGGCCTCCTCCGCCTCACGCTCCTTCGTTTCAAGGTCAGTATCCTTCTCAATGCCCTTCTTTTATACCTCCCTCTCGCTCCTACCTATTGTCGGTGCATTTCGCCGGACGCCGGACAGCGCATAGGCCTCGTCATCGTAGTCCATGGCGTATGACGACAGTGCAGGCCTTCTCGCCATGAATACACTCGTACGTTTCATCCGTGACAAGAGAGCTCTGCGCATAGCATGCGCATACTCACCTCTTTGTGCCTGGCGGAGCCACGCCTCTGAACGTCAGTTGGCTAGGAAACAGAAGTTGGTGCGGTAGGCCTCCATTGCTGAGGATCTGGAAGGCAAGCGTTTAGACGACCCGGGGCTGCGTACCTGTTCTGTTGCATTCATTGCATTGTCTCCGCATGGCTCGGTATATATGGCCCCGACGCCCTCCTGCCTTTTTGGTCGCACAATCCCCTGTCCTACCCCCGAGTTCCGTCTCGAGCCCGCAGCTCCGTCTATGCAGCGGACAATAGGATTGATCGAGCCCTCCTTTTCCGTCTTATCCATCAATTATCGGCTCAATGTATGCTCATCGTCTCCCCACAGCTCTCCGAGCTCCCGGTAACAAAGCTTCAACTAGCCACGATCGCTGCCTTTGGCCAGATCTGCCTTTGGTTCGTGTTCAAATTCTTATAAAACCGTTGAACTCGAACGCTCACCTGCTCCCCCACCTTGCCTCCGCGCGTCGTCCTCGGTCTGGGTCAACTCACTGCCATCTCTGTCTGTACGACCACACTCACCGTATTCAACATCCGCCTCTGTAACATTCCTGTACCCTACCCTGTACATCTTGCGCCATGTCTCAAAACCTCCGGCGTCGTCTCTTCGTAGACCACGAGCAAGAACCTCTTGCGCGCCCTGCCAAGAAGCAAAAGAGAAACCCACTGCCCGACCGCCCGACCCGCATACCCGGCCTCAAGACTCGCGTGCCCGACCTCAAGACCCGCGTACTCAACAAACAGTTCCAGATGTCGCTCTTCGGCAACTCCCGATTCAACTCTAGCCACCTCCCCGTCCCCTCCTTCCTCAGCGGCAAGAGCTCGAAGCGCGATGCTCCCGCGCGTAACGAGAGGACGGCTCTCGCCCGGCCCGCGTTCGACGCGGACTTGGACCTCGAGCTTTCTTTCGCGTCGACGATGTCCTTGAACTCTCCCGTCCGCGATCCGCAGCTCCTCACCCCCGACAGCGAGAACCCCGACCACGTCCCTATGGACATCTCCCCCGCACCGCCGCGCATGCTACCGCCCTCGCACGATGTCAACACCTCGCAGCCGAAGCCTTTTGTTGGTCGCCCACGCGCAGCAACGAGCGCCGCGCGGTTATTCGGTCGTGACATGAGCAACGGCACGGACGCCTCTTCCCAGTTTTCGGGTTCTAAGTTGGGTACTGGCACCAGCAGTGGCAAGCGTCTCCAGCGCGCAGGGCTACCCACGGAATGGATGTCGACAACACGGACGCAAGACGAGAACGCCTTTAGCCAGGTCAGTCTGATCCCCAATGCGACTGGGCCCAATCAGCGTACTCCGTGAACCTCGGACTGACATACGTGCTGTCAGCCTCTGGACATTCCGTCAACACCCTCAGATCGCATGGACATCGATACGTCGTTCAACTTCGCCCCATCGACGTCCGCGCCCGACGCGCTCACTCCGCCTCTGTCTGCTGCGGCAACTATCACTGGGTTCAACTTCGGGGCTCCCGTTCCGCTCGGCTCGCCTGTGCCCCTCTCTGCGGCGCCGACTGTTACTTCTTTTAACAATCGCTTTTTCGACGCTCTGTCTTCCGCCAGAGAAGAACACGCTCTTCAGGACCCAAACGTCTCGTCGGTCTCGAGTATTGTCGAGAGCCCGTGCCAACCCTTCCCTAAGAAGCGCCGCTCTTCTTCACCCGACTCCAAGAGCCTTCGTCGGAGCCACCAGCATCTGTTCGACGAGGAAGAACCCGGGTACACCTCGTCCCCTGCTCAGTCGTCACCAACGGTGCACAAGTTGGAACGCATGGCCAGCAGCTCGCTGCTCTCGAACCAGAAGAAGCCGGCGGGCCTCGGACTTGGTCCACCGCCTGCGGTCGCCCTCAACGCCAACAAGAAACGCCCTCGTCGCCCAGCCCTGAGCGCGATGATCCAACCGAGCGAGGCCCCCACGTCTACTTCGCCATACCCTCTTACCGCCTACCCTGTCCCCTCCGGGTCTGATGAGAAGGCTGGCCGGGATGAACCCCAGCGTCCACGCTTGGCCCCTGTACGTCGGGCGTTCTCTGCGATGCTGCCGCCTAGCATGGTCGACCTTAGCATTTCCAGCGAGGACACAAGCTTTGATCATGACCCCGACATGAGCTCGCCCGCGCAGGCGTACGCGAAGCGCCAGCAGGTGAAGACCATCCGTCGCTGCGACGGCACGGACGACTTCCGCCCCATCACCGGTGCGACGGCGCTTATGAAGCGCGATGCTGAGGCCGTCTCGGGGCGCGGGCTGCGCAGAAGCGAGGAGCGCGAGCGCGAGGAGAAAGCCCGGACTGTCGCTGAGAGGGATACGCCGAGGAGCAAATACCTCAACGCGGGGTCCGGCCTTGGCAGCTTCGGCGACAACGAGGCGGCGGGCAAGATCTTGCCGTGCCATCGCGTGCGCGAGGACGGTTTGATGAGGATAAACTGCCATACGGTGTGTATCAGTCTCTTGGCAACGTTGAGCTGCAGACTGACATAGGTTGCTTCTTAGCTCAACGACTTGCTCGACGGTAAGTTCAACGCGCAGGCAGAGAACTTCCACGTCATCGACTGCCGGTTCGACTACGAGTACCTCGGTGGGCATATCCCCGGTGCCATCAACATCAACACCACGGCGGGCGTCGAGGAGTTCCTCCTTGGTATGTCTGCGCAGAAGCCCCAGCCGTCGACGAGTGGGGACGTCAGCAAGAAGACCATTCTCGTCTTCCATTGTGAGTTCAGTGTTAAGAGAGCCCCGACCTTGTGAGTGTTTTCCTTGCTATGCAGTATAGGCGGAATACTGACGGCGCACCGGTAGTGCTAAGCACCTCCGTTCCAAGGACAGAGCGATGAACAACCATGTGTACCCCAAGGTCCACTACCCCGAAGTGTACGTCCTCGAGGGCGGGTACTCGCAGTACTACACGGAGTGCAGCCCGCGTTGCCAACCGAGCGCGTACGTGCGCATGGACGACCCGCACTACGCCGCGTCGCGCAAGGAGGACCTCGACCAGTTCCGCAAGGGCAAGTTTGGTCGCACAAAGTCCTATGCGTACGGCGAGGGCAAGATGATCTCCATGACGTCGGCCGCGCAACAAGTGCAGGGCGTGCAACCCAAGCGCAACACCGTCCCGAGCAGTGGTCCGAACTCGCTGTTCGCCGCTGCGAACGCCGCACGCACGCGGAGAGGTGGCCTGCACACTCTCCAGGAAGACGGTAGCCCCGGTGGACACGAGAGCGATGGGGACGACACGGACATCGGCGACAGCCCCTGCCCGCCGCCGAGCAAGAACGTCGTCTTCAAGGGGAAGAAGATGAGCCGGGTGCCGCTCATCAGAGCGGAGACGTACAACCCGGCGCGCATGACGATGGGTTACTGAGCTTCATGGCCCGCTTTCTTCTTCCGACCTGCGGGTTTCTTTCGCGCCCTCCTCGCTTTTCGGACTCGCTTCGCTTCTAGCCCCACCCCCAATCTACACTCACTGAAGTTCGCCCACAAGCCTGAGAAGAAGATAACGTCGTAATGTCACCACACGCTTCGCCAACGTCGTACGTGCTCGCAGCAAGTCCTCGATATGTCCGCACCTATGGAACTCCCCATCCGCCTCGCACGCCTTTGACGCGCGGACGTATGCTCGCTATGCCCAGGAATGCCCCTCGTTGATAACGCTCGCTATGCATTGTTAGCGCTCCGCTGCGCGAAGCTCTCCTTCGTCGTTCCCTCGCTTATCGTCGCCCTCTTTCGCGCCATCACACTCTCGTCGCCGCTCTCGCGCCTTGGTTCGACTCCTCCTTGGATGCCCACCCAGGACGAGAGGTGCGAGCAAGAGGTACCATAATCGGAAAAGCTAGAAAAGCCAAGATCATCGCCGTTATGTCTCGTCAAGTCGTCCCCTCCTGCGTATCGCCCCTCCTCCCCTTTCCTCACATCCTCCCTCGCCCCACATCATCAAGACACCCACATCCGCATCGCCCACCAACCGCACTCACCCGTTGGCCCCATCTTCATCTCATTTGTTATCTCATATATGTATGTCTATACGGACGGTCTCAGGCCGGCGCGGAGAGTTCCCTCTTCCGCCCCCTTCCTCCTGCTTTGTTCCCGCCCCCTACACTCTGCATCCTGTCTTCTGTCTTCACTTCGTTGTGCCATCATCTCTTTCATCCTCTGTTTTCTGTCCTGCCTGCCATCTATCTATCCCCTCCGTGTTTTCCCCTTCATCCGCGGCTGTGGCATCTTGTTCTATCGCGTTTTCCCTTCTATCGCGCTCCATCTTCCCCCCACCTTCCCCATACCCGACACGGACTCACCTATGGACGAGGGAGGTCGGTGTGGAAGAGGAGGGGCGCGCGCTCTTGCTGCTTGGAATCTCACCTCCTGTCCCATACCTCCCTCTCCGCCCTTCGTTGTGAATCGTTCCGCATTCCGCTCCGGACACTCTACCATTAGTACCCCTTCCCGCCGCCGTATCTATCCCCCCTTTCCCCCGTTTCTGTTTTCCGTGTTCCCCGTTTCCCTCACATCGCATTGACAATCAATCCAGACCCAGACCCCAGTATTCCGTACGCCGTCCGCAGAGACAAGAGAGAATGAACGACGTCAGCATCGTATACGCTATATTCGTGATCGACCGCGCATTGTCCACTATACGCATCCTGATTCCCCACATGGTAGATCCATCATCCGCATATACAGACCTGCATATATATTATCGCACACTGTCTTATGTTGGTTTGGTGCGAGCGACGAGTGGTGAGGCTATGCTGTTCGATCGGGAGTGGCGACAGGTGGACTGTCAAGTTCGCCGTTCGTAAACAAGACGGCAGCGTCTAACAAGATGAGCGGCATCACGGTCGACCGCAACGCCGTCTCTGGAGCGAGTCCTATGGCCGCTACCGCGCTGGGAACAAGTTCAGTTCATCGAGATGCTCAAGGTGCATCAAGCTGCTCTCGCACTTGTTCTACCGCTTGTATCTATAGCACTCTATAATCTGGATTGATACACCGCTCGCACTTGCGTTCTCTACACCGTCTTGCCAGATCTAGCAACAACCCATTTTGCATCAGATTGAGAATGCGCTTCTCTTCTGAGTCAACTCCCGGCATTTCTCCTGATTCTCAGCGATGACGTCGAAGCTGTTGAAGACAATCAGCATAATACCATTTCACCGGCCCATGAAGGAAGCACGTACTAGGGGAACACGCTCTTCAAGTTATCGTAGTGGTACTCCGGATAGTTCTCCTTGATCGCCTTGACCAGTTCCTCGAAAACAATCTGTGCCATGTTTTAGTACAGAGTGCCCTTCTGCATCATATAAGCGCACTTACCGCATATCCCTTCTCGTTCAAATGTAACCCGTCCGTCAAGAACTCCTCCAGCCCCACCTCATCTCGCCCCGCAGCCTCGTACAGTCTCCCCCAAAGGTCTACCACCGGCACGCCCTCTGTCTTCCCAACCTCGCTCACAGCCTCCGCATATCTCCGCGTCGTCTCGAACTCCCTATCATTCTCGCGCGGAGGCTCCTTCGCCCGCTGCGCGCGCCCGCGCTGCCCCGTGCTGACCGGAGGCGGCGTCATGAGCACGACGCGCGTATCAGGGGAGTATCGCGCGGACTCGGGCGCGCTCACCGTCCATAGCATCGTGCGGAGGTTCGCGCGGAAGCGCTCGAGCGGGACGTACTGCGCCTTCGGAGGCGGGGCGGCGTCGTTCGCCCCGAACCAGATCACGAGCAGACGCACTTTGGGGGCGTACTTCTGCTCTTCCTTCGTCGCGAAACACTGGCGTCGCGGCCGTTGTTAGGGGGCGCGCGTGCGTCACTTCAACGCGCGCGGGCGCACCTGTTCGAAGACGGGCAGAGCCCACTCGGTGTTGTATCCGCTGAACCCGCGGTTCAGCACATCCATTCTCCTGTTGTACACATCTACGAAATGTAAGGTGGACGCGTGTGTAGAGTTGCGTTAGTACATATCGAGCGCGAGGTGATGTTGAGGAACGGGCGCACGCGCGAGTTTGGCAGCGAAGCCGTTCAAGTCGAATCCGCCTTGTGTGAGCGAGTCCCCAAGCAGCATTATCACGTCTTGCACATGAGCTGCCATTGTCCAGTTCGCGCCGATTGTGGGTCAGCGTCGCAATGGTCTCTGGTGGTTGACGTCGTGAGCCCGAGATAATCATACCGGGCTGAAGAGCGGGGCGCGCGATCATATCGCGCGGATTGCGACGAGCGCCTCCGACGATTTCTTAGCCCACGGCCACCAGCGACTCTACCGCTGTCAGAAAACCCTAGTAATACTGAGCGAAAGGCGACTATGCTCCATGATTTTACGCATGCTATTGGAAAGAGCTGATTCACCTTTGCCAGATACAAAGAAGTGCTTTCAGCCGCTAAACCGCGGCCAGCGCACACATCGGCAGGCCAGGGACGGCAGAGTCGCCTCCTCCTCCCGCCTCTCCCACGGCAAGCGATGCTACTGGACGCCAGTAAAATATTCGAGGCGCGGGCGATGCGCTCCGCAGCCCGTTCTCGGACAGTCGGGCGGCGGACCGTGCTGCCAGTCGCGCTCATTGTCCTACCCCTTGGCAGACTTCATTAGGGCAGGAGGAAGAGAAAGACGACTGAAGGGCGTTTGTCCATGTAGCCATGCGCGCTACATCGCCGTTTAATTCCTCATCTGCCTCGATTATGCGTCGCGTTGTAACAGACTTTGCCCACAACTCGTTTCCCACCAGTGAGGCTGCTGAGCAACGGGGTGCGGCAGGCATATAAGTACCTCTCTCCCTACCACGATAGGCCCCCCCTTCTTTGACATCCTCCCGCATCCCACTTCCCCTCTGCCTTACCTCAACCTCACTTCCGTCCCATCCAATCCGAAGGCAGGAGGCACCCCTCACCGGTTTCTCAACTTTAGCCACCACTCAGCTTCAAACGGTCAGTCTCTCCCCCCAACCTCTGGCATCACTTGACCCATTCTCCCCTTCAGACAGCAAGATGGGCTGTGCTCCAGTCGAACAACTTCGGCGCGACCCGATGATACGCTTTCGCTCACTCCAGGCGAGCTGCAACGCGCGCCGACCTATCAACAAACTCCCCACCGAGATCCTCACCGAAATCTTCGCGAACGCTCTCGACGAGGGAATCGACAACCCGTACCTCCTCCAGGACCTCTCCCAAGTCTGCTCGCAGTGGCGGAACATCATCGCAGCGTCCCCCCTACTCTACAGATCCTTTCGGGTAGAGAACCCGATGCTAACCGCCCGCCACCTGCGGCGATCGCGTGGTCTTCCCCTTGACGTCGATATCTGCGACGTGACATTCGACGTACCTCGCACAGTTGCGCTGATGAACAGCGTCTCCATCCTGGGTCCTCAGCTGGATCGCGTACGCTCGCTGAGCGTGACCTCGCACTCGTCCAAGATGAGCGCATGGGTACTGGGCATGCTCGAGGACTTCCCCCATCGCAAACTCACGAGCCTTTCGCTTGCGCTGACCCGACGAGAAGGACCGGTTTCCCTTCACTTGCCTGATTCGAAAGAGGCAGAGGGGACCCTCCGCGGACTCACTTCGTTGAGGCTGTGTAACCTCAACATCGAGCGTGCGCTGTGCGAGCCATCGGATTTACAGGACGGTCGACAGGACGGTCGCATCAGCTTCAGCCTACGCCGCCTCGAGCTAGAATTCACCATCGCGCCCCCGCCGACGAACGCGACCCTGATACATCTCCTATCTCGATGTCCACAGCTCGAAGATTTAACGCTACGCTCAGCGCACCCGATCGCATTCGAGCGCAAGAGCGAGGACGGAGAATGCCTCCCCATGTGTCGACTCTCAAGGCTCAGGACATTCACCTACCACGCCCCGAACTTCAAGACGCTCGCAGATATTATACGTCACATCGAACCAGACGTTTCTCGAATGCCCAAATTCGATCTTTCGTTTCCAATGGCCGACAAGGCCGTCGCGGCACTCCTTTGCCGCCCAAGCGACAACGGCAAACGCACCTACAAGCTCGCATGTATGGGCCAGAGCCTACTTCGCATAGACGTGCGCTTTTCTAGGGAGCAACTACAGATTCTTGGCTCTTACAAGAAGGAGCACACCACATCAGGCCCTGACGTCAAATTGGCCCTCGCATCGGACGTCCTCGTAGGAACCACTTTGGAGCCGAGCCTCTTCTTCTGGTCGTGGCCGATCAAGGATGTCTCGAACGTCAAGGTCCTGTCCTTCCATCTGTATGGCGCCTTTGACGTACCCGCCGACCAAGCGCACTGGGCCAGCCTGCTCCGTCCACTACGCTCTCTCTCGACCTTAGTGCTGGCCGGGGCGTGGTGGATAGACGTTTACCAGTTGTTTAAGGCGTTGGACTCGGCCCTTCCCGACAACTCGCTAGTATGCCCTAATCTGGCTACGGTGGAACTCTACGATACCATCGGGTACCGCAAACTTCCGGGTCCCGGCCGCAAGTCCACCGCCATTGATGCATTGATGTCCTTCGCTCGTTGCAATACCCTGGAAATTCTGGTTCGGTGAGCGCAGCGCCCCGCGGAGCGACGAGGGACAGAAGACGTCCTCATGATCACACTGTCACCGTTATTCTATTGTTGTATCCAATGTTTGCTTCTAAAGGCTACTGCCATATTCCCCACTTCATTCCATATGCTTCTGTTTGCTTTCTGCCCGCTCCCTCTACAATCGCTGTACTTGTATTATACGTATCCACTGTAGCATAGTTTTCCCTCCTCGTAGTCGGATACTTCTTCCAATGCATGCAAAACTCAAATACTTCTGCTGATGCGAACGCTGAAGCTGATGTGCGTGCGTCGACATCTGTGTTGCGATCCTACCTTTCCCAATATGGTATACGACCTACCCGAAACGGCCCCCTACGCTTCCCACGTCTACGTGTTTAGCGCTGAGCATTCATTGTCCAATATTCCAACAAACGCCTGCCACTCACGCAGGTACATGTACATAGGGCCTAACTTGACTGTCAAATGACCGTAAGTTCTGCCTCAGAGACCTTGTTCTAGTTGATCTGATACACGATGTACAGTATGGCTTCTCAATCAGCAGAGCAAGTCTTGGCTCACGTTGCACGAGAGAGTGAATGGCGTCTTAAAGCTCTCACTTCGTTGTCGACCGAGCTGGTCGCACTCAGGCAGCTTCACAACACCGTCGCGCTCCCTAACCGCCTGCCAGAGGAGATCATCCTTGAGGTTCTCAAGAACGTCGTGGACCGCCGCCATGGAGATGTAGGGCACATCGTACGCGCTACCCACGTATGCAAACGATGGCGGGATATCGCCCTCAACGCCCCGTCGCTCTGGACATATTTTGCTATCGATCGCTTGGACGTCACCACCACGTTTCTCGAGCGTTCGAGGAGCATGCCCATCTCGGTCTTTCTCACCAACCCACGTCACCCCATGCACCAGATCTCTCGCCTTCTTGCCCCACATCTGCCTCGCATGCGCGGGATCCGGGTGCGCTGCCCGCCCGACCAGAATATCGAACGCTTCTTCGGCCGATTATCCTCCCCAGCACCGATGCTCCTGGAACTGTTGGTGGAGAAGCGTTCGAAGCCAAATGTTGAGGGGCCCGACATGTCCCTGGTATCGGCGGCTCGTCTTTTCGGAGGAACCTTCCCCTTTCCATCGCTCCTCAAGCTCTGTATCCGAAACGTCGGCATCTTTCCTAGCACTACCATCCCATGCTCCCTATTGACACTCGACATCGTGCAAACTACCTCACGCGGTCTGCCCAGCCTCAAACATCTGGTAGAGTTCCTGGGACAGTGCCCCCTGCTGGAGCGGCTGCGCTTCGCAGGAGGCCCACGACCGCAGGACACCGACCTTGTCGACATCGGGCTCTCTGTTTCCCTGCCCCGTCTGGTACACGTATACATACAAAGCTCCGAGGTATTCATGTTCAGCCTTCTGAACCGCCTGAGCGTGCCCCACGCTACCCTCATGCGCCTCCAAACGCGTTACGCGGGGAACGGCTACGATATGATCCCTCCTTCTTCCGAGGGGACCCTCCAATGCTTGGCCGGCCTCCGACGGCTCGAGTTCGCCTTCGACGAAGGCAAGTTCATCCTGCGCGCCTTCCACACCCCCGACGCCGCCCCCGAGCCTGCGCTCGAGCTCGGGCTCGCGATGCTCACTCGGGCCCAGGACGATTTGACCGAGCTCATGTGCCCCTGGCCACTGGACGTATCCCATGTCGAGAGCGTCGTGGTCTCCGGGCCTCCGAGGAGGCTCAACAACGTAAACATCGGCCATGCTCTCTCGCACTTCCCCAACCTGACTTCCCTGCGTGTCGTGTCCATGTACGGCCACACGCTGCGGGATCTGCTCAACTACCTCTGCATTCGGAAAACCCCGGTTGCTGGGGGGCCGAACGATTCCGAGATAGAGCACGCAGAGCCCAGAGATCTTGACACCCCCGCTGCCGTACTGCTCTGCCCAAAGCTCGAGACACTGCAGTTGTGCGACATCGATCGGGGTATGGTCATCAAGGAGCCCCTGCACAAGATCGTCGCCCTGCGTTCGCCAAATAGGGGAGGGGCCTTGAAGGAGCTGAGCCTCTGTATGGTGCAAGGCTGGAACGAAGTGGAAGCCATGGAGCTGGGTGTTGCATCCGAGGGGGCTATTACGCTATGTGTGGACATGGGGGAGAAATGGCTCTCCATGGAGGCGGGAAGCGAGACTCTACGGGACTTCGAAGTTCACAGCCCAGATGGTAATGGCCAGGATGCGTACGTTCGAGTCGATCTTGGACCTTGTGTACCCTAGCTACTATGTATGACGATAGCATGATCTTGGGTCAAATCGTCCTGATATTTTCTGCACATATATATTGTTCCGATATCCAGTGTTCTCTCGCAAAACGCCTACAGTACAACAATGACATCAACCAAACCCGGCCCACTCGACAGAGAAGTATGTCACTTCTTGTGTCTGTTCGTCCCACTCGCAGAATAAATGAGACTTCTTCGTCGCTGTACCCAATCGTCCGTGCGCCACAACTTCCATCGGCATCAGAGGCGCCTTCGGAGACGCGATGACGGTAGCGACGAAATGCGAGTGGTACCGTAAGGGATCGCCTGGGTATGTGTGTCAGCGATTCTACATCATCCGGTTGCAGAAAAAGCTTACCAGGGTAAACCAAGAAGTCGCCTCCGAATTTGATGCCTCCGCCCATGAAGTTTCCCTTCTCCCAGAGGTCTTGGAACACGTGACACTTGGCCCGTTCGTAGGGCGTAGTCGGGTACGACCACACCCCTGCGGCGCGAGCCGAAGCGAGGGTCGGGTGCGCGTGTCCACGGGGAGCATACCACTCCAGCTCGGACGAACTTGCTGGGATTGTGACGTTGAACGTCGGTGCTGCGGGCTTGCTAGGGGTCACTGGGCGCTCCTCGACGAGTCGGTCTGGAGACGCCTGTGCAAACTCCTCAGCAGAGATCCCTTCCGCTATGGCTTTCGCGAGCGCCGCGGCAGCTCTTTTTGCCTCGCGCTCCTTGCGCTTCCGGATGGCTTCCTCGGAGCTCGACAACTTCGCGGCCTTGTCTGATACCCTCTCGGCTTCCGATATTGCGATCTGCTGGATTGCAGATGCTTCTCGCTCCATATTCCAATGTTCGAGTGCCTCCGCGGAAGGCGGTTGGTGAGCATTTGGGTCGTCGATTAGCACCGCGAGTTCTACGGGACATTAGCGACCGTCTGATATACTAGAGGTCCACCAGAAACTCACGCTTCTCCATGAGTAGCACAACCTCTTCCGGTAGAAGTACGAGAGGTACTCCGAGGAAGACATTCTGCTGAGACAGATGGGGCAGCGTTCCGGTCAAAACGCCGCAAACATGGTGTTTCGCGCGTAAAGTGGCGATGTCTATCCTTCTCTCAGTAAATTAGCTTATATTAGAAGGTCTTTCTCAGATTTTACCCACCCTCTACGTCCCAGACATACGCCTTGTCGTTGGAGACTCGCAGCTGGATTTTGCCGTCGGCGTCGGAGTCAGAGGCCATTCTTCTTCTTAGACGCCTGTACACGCGTGACGACCTAAAGTTGTCGCCTCGGAGTCGTCACGCATCACTCCTCGTCACTTCGGGGGGCCCTCCTCGTTTCGTCCCAACCACCACAACCACCTTCTCCCCCCCTCGGTGCGCGCGCTGGCATCCACACTCTGGTGGCGAAAGGCTTCTCATAGCCGTATGGGATGAGTGGTAGATGCGAAGATTGCGGTGCGACAACTGAATGGGACCAGGAACTTGGTTCTGCGATATGCCTTCAATGTGGCACGCTCGCGGACCCAACACAGAGCGTGTTCACCTCCCAATACGACTACGTCGATACGTCGGCGCGCGAATACTCGGCCTGGAGTAATGTGCCCGGCGGTAGTACGCTGCGAGGTAGGAACGGCTGGGCCCTGGCGGGGCAGGGCAAGGAGGCGCGGGATCGCAAGAATACGGTATGCCAAATTGTTCAGCGCATACAGGTTGCGACTGACGTCGGGTGTAGATATCCATGCATGAGTTCATTCGTACTATCGCTACCCGCCAGTCGAATCCTGGTATAACTTCGCGCGCGCAAGGTATCTTCGACCAAGCTATGAGACGCGGTCACTACCGCTGGGGACGCAGGGCAAAGCTGACCGCCGGAGCGGCGCTCGCTATTGCTCTACGCGAGTCGCACAAGAGCGATTCGATCCGTGACATTGCAGTAAGTCTCCCTCCGCCCTCAATAAAGATTGGATGGATCTCAGCTGTTCCAGGGCACTTGAGTATCGAACGCGTGTTGACGCATGGCGTATCTCATAGTACCTACTTGACGAACCTCCCAACGCGGTTTCGCGCGCGTTCAGCGCGGTCATCGAATTACTCAAATTGAAGTTGTCTACCGCGGACCCTGCCGTGCACCTGCCGATGCTGCAAACGCATTTGGTCTCGCTCCTCGATAGTACTCAGGGCGGCCCTGGCAGCAGTTCGCTACCCGCTCAACTCACCAAGACGCTACCATCCCTTCTCCCGCAGCTCACGAGTGTGATGCGCACTGCCAACGCCCTGTCCGTCCTCCTGGGGCGCACGCACTTGCTGGCGCATCTTCCCACTCAGCCTACCGCGTGCGCGATACTCCTGCTCGCGCTCGAAGCTGAGCTCGGCTCCTCCCTCCCGCACGCCGGTGCCATGGCTCAATCGCTCGGCGCACGAGTCGGCGCCGGCAAGGGTATCGTGATGCAACGATACAAGCAGATCTACGACCTCGTCGAGGAGTGGATCCGGGACGTGCCCTGGCTGGACGCACACGAGCGCAAGCGCGTAAAGGGCAAGGCGGGCGAGGGCCGGTCGAAGGTCGCCAAACGGGTCGTCGTCGCGCGGGGCCTCAAAGACGTCGTTCAGTTCCAGGAGGAGATATGGCGGAAGCGTGTCGAGAGCGCGGGAAGACCACTACTGGAGCTCGACGTGGATGAGAAGGATACGGGTACGGACGACTGGGGTGGGAGCCAGATGTCGTCCACGGATTCCCGAGCTCCCTCTGGCTCTGGGAGCAGTCACGACGGGACGGGCCCTCGGAAGGGCAAGAAAGCGAAGACGCACCACCCGAAGTCCATCGTGGACGCGTCGCACTTCCTCCTTGACCCGCTCTCAACCTCCGCCCTCCCTTCCCCCGCCCCGCTCGGCTCTGCGTCGGGTCGCTGCGCCTCTCCGAACACCGCGGGGCTATGTCGCCCAGACCTGCTCACGCACCTGCTCACCGCGGATGCGTCCTCGCTGTCGCACGCGTTCTGCGCCGCGCCGAGTCGGCTTCAGCTCCTTGCCACGGATCGTGGGGGCGCAGATGAGACGTGCATTGCGGACGACGAGCTATTTGGAGAGGATGAGCTCGAAGGGCTCATGCGTGCCCCTGAGGAGGTGCAGGCGGTGCGGGTCGCCATGGGATGGGACGAGGACGGAGATGGCGATAGCGGAGAAGGGTCTTCTAAGGAGAAGAAACGCGGGAAGAAGCGAAAGCGAGAGGATGCCAATGAGGGCGATGAGGCGGGACAAGGGTCGACTGGGAGGAAAGGCAAGGAACGCGCCGTGGGATCGAAGAGAATCGACATGGACGCACTCGCGAGGTTGTTGGACCCAGAAGCAAGCTCCGTTGCGGAACAGTCCGAGCTCGAGAATGAGTATGGCGGTACCGACGGCGTGGGGGTATTCGACGAAGACGAAGTTGACCAGGAGGACAAGGACTTCGAGGAGGACGAAGACGGCTCTGTCGGAACGGTTGTCGGAAGAGACGACTTGTTCACAGCCCGCTCCGCACTGGACGATGGAGGAGAGGTCGTGGAAGAGTGGCGACCGTTGTCGCCGGGAGGTGGAGGTTCGGCGGAAGACTGGTATGACTTCTGAAAGTATAAATTTACCTCACGACATCATATAGACATAGATATATTGCAACTAGTACGATACCCTGGTACATACGATACTTCAACGTTCACATAACTCTATTACCGCACTGGCCTCGAGCCCGATTGCACTCCGTAGTATAAACATACTCGAGCATGTTGTTCGCCCGCTCAAACTTCGATCAGCACTACACCAAGCGCGAGATACACAATTCCAACGAATGCAATCAGTCGTTTATGCGGACTCTGGACGCGGCAATAAGGCGGACGCGTCGCGACACGCTCATTAACTGGCCGAGACACGGTCACGCGTGGATACAGCGTACCCATCCGCGGCGTCAGCTCAGGTTGTTCAATCACACCGCGGTGTCAATATCCAGTGGCTCCAGGCTACAGACCCCAGTTCTTGGGGTGGTCCCCGGCCGAGAGCCAATCGAGGAACTAGCGCGGCGAAGCCCATCGCGAGCGCGTCTTCGGAGGTCTTCGGCGTACACTCTGTGGAGGGGAAGCCCACGCGCGAGGCTCGGTTCATACGCGTTACGGAAAACGGACCTTGAAATGGCTTCGACGGGTCGTCTGCTGACCGCGCGCGGGAAGCAGCAAAGACGATGGGGCTCGACGCGTTCCTGTCTAGGGTGGGATCGCGAGCACTGACGCGCAGCCTCTGTGCGAGCGTTGGGGCGCGAGTGTGTCCGAGCGTGGTCGGGGCTGCCTTGTGCAGCGCGCGGCGTTGAAGCAGCATTAGCAGGGAGGCCGAAGCTCGGCGGGCACTAGATGGTCCCGGCTTCCCATGAGACCTTCGATGCGCGACCGTGGCTGGCATCCCGATGCCGACGAGAGCATAGGAGAGGAGGCGCGCGCGGCGAGGATGGAGATATACACTCTGCCACGGACGGATCAGACATCGTGACGGCAGCTGAGAGGACGGACGCGCACCGACAGACTGGGACGACACTGGGGAGGTGCACTCATGACCTGGGGGATTGTCAAGCGAAGGACGCGCGAGGCGATGCTAGTGGCTTGTTCCTGCGGACTGTGCGGGGAAGTTCTCAAGGTTGCCTGCGAGGGTGGGACCAGGGCGAGCGACGCACGTTGGGGTGCCTTTCTGGGGCAGTTTTGTTCACCGCGGATGTCGCGCGCAGGTGACTGTCCCAGAGGATACGCCCCGCGGCGCTGCGCGCGGGCTAGCGGATGAGACAAGAAGAGTACGCGAGCGGGGAAGAGGATGGAGAGCGGGTGGAGAGGGAGGAGAGCACAGCGGAGTGACATAAGCGCGGGCGCCTGTACATGTGGTGGGCGGAATGAGACAACGCTGGCGCATGTGCATCAGCGAGCCAGACGGCGGTCATAGACGGGCCTGGCTCGAAGCCTGGCTACTGCCTTCTCTCCAGGCTCGCTCAACGTCAACACGCCCCGAACGCTATATAAACCCGCTATCGCCCCATCCGCTCCTTCCCTCCTCTCCCCATCCTCCTCCGATGGCACCCTCGTCTCCCCACCACCACTTCCAGTCCAAGACCTCCGACGCCATCCGCCGCAGGCTCTCCTCCGTCGTCTCCAGCAAGCGGCCCAATGTCCAGGCCTACTCTTCGCTCACCGTACGCGCTCATCTAATCTACCCGGCCCCCGCCTCATCCCATCTCCCGATCTGCTCAGCCCATGTGGGCTGGTATCGCAGGCACCGTAATCAACAACAACACAGCTTTAGAGCTCGCGATCTCCATCCACGACTCAGTGTACAACACCGACTTCGCCTCCTCCACCGTCCCCTACAACCCTAACAACCCCGAGGAGCAGGCCTCGAACGTCGAGAAGCATGTCCTCGAACTCCTCCGCAAGTTCGCGACCGAGCACATGTGCAAGTTCCTCGGCGCCGGCGTGACCGTCAGCTTGCTCAGAGAGGTACGTCCGTCTGGCTGTGATCTGGACGGGGCGCCCAAATCTGCGCGTAAATGCGTATCGCGTACGGGTCTCGCCCTTCGCTCAGCTGGAACAGCGGCGGGCCAGACTCACGGGTCGCGTTATGGTTACGTCTTGATGCAGCGATCAGTGGACCTGAGAGGCCCCAGCTGGGCCTCATTTCGGTGCTTCCGAAGGGATCGTCTGGACTGGCTGCTTTTGCAGCGAGTTCGAAGGAGCCAGGTCCGATCTGCGCGTAACTACGATTGGCAAGCTGGCACCTAGTCTCGCAGCAGAACACACGCTTTTGCGATGTTCTTCAGGGACCGGGACTTGGACCATTTCGATTCGTCCCTCTTCGGGCTTCTATCAGCAGATCTGCATTACGCCTCTCGGACCATCTGGAATGACATGAAACTTATCGCGCGCTCCATAGGCACCCAATCTCTGCACGCGCCTGTGGTTCGACCTGGACATCGTCCCCATCGTGTTCAACATCAAGCCTTTCCACACGGACTCTGTCACTCGCCCCAACATCAAGCACCGCATCTCGTCTACGACCGGGTCCTATGTCCCATCTGGTGCCGAGACGCCCACCGTCTACTACGATCCCGCACAGCTCCCGGCCGGGCAGGCAAATGTCGCTGCAACGCAAAACAAGCTGCCGATTCCCCGCACCGTTGATGAACAGGCCGATTCTGCTGCCCGGAAGTGCATCATGTACTTCGGCCCTGGTAACAACCCACGTCTGTCCATTGGGGCGCGCAACCAGGTCACGGTCGACGCGGGCGGGAAAATCCACCTCATTGACGATATTGACGAGTACCGCAAGGGCAACAGCAAAGGCACCTGGAACTCGGTGATCAAGCTGGCCGACGAGCTCCGTGAGAAGAAGATCAAGATTGGCTTTTTCTCGTCTACGCCGCAAGGAGGTGAGTGCTTGTACTTTCATGGCGCGTTGGCGTCGGCGTCGAGCCCCCGAGCAACCCCCCGCCCGGCCACGTTCGCGAGTTGCCGCAGCGGGCGGTCAAGAACTGAATTGAATGCGGGGTAGTGGCAGCTTCCCCGGATTCTCGGGGCATGTGATGCGGGGTTTGATCGCTTCTTGTGGCGGCGAGTGCTTCTCGCCGCCACTCATTCTCACTATCGTTCTGGATCTTCGCATCGGGTCGAGTTATCTGATCGAGTCTCTCCCCTTCGCCGCATACAGGAGGTGTCGCACTTGTGAGTATCCCGGCCGCTCACACACTACGTGCCTGACGCTGAGAACCCGCTGCTGTAGATGCGCCACGCGCTCATCCGCTTCCTGAACCTCCTCGACGTCGATGCTGCATGGTGAGTTGACACTAGCCCTTAATATCCGTTTCCGTCGACGGAGCGCCCGTGCGTCCGGACGTACTTTCTTCCGGGACCCGTCGCCGGAGCGGAGAACGGGCACACCATGTCGCGGATGCTAACCTGTACATTCTCACAGGTACGTGCCCAACCCCTCGCCGTCCGTATTCCGGACTACCAAGAACAACCACAATATCCTGCAAGGCGTTGCCGACCCCAACCTTCGCCTCAGCAAGGAGGCAAAGGACAACTTTGATGCCTGGATTCTCAAGAACGGACTTCGCTGGACCGCGGAGGGTGGCCCGCTTGCCCCCGGTGGTGTAGACATCGCGTTCATCGGTAAGTTGGGATGCTGCATGCCCGTGGACGAGATTCCTGACGTGAACGTTGCTTTCTATAGACGACCCGCAGATGCCAGGTCTCATCCCTTTGATCAAGCGTGTGCGCCCCGACTTGCCCATCATCTACCGTTCGCACATCGAGATCCGGAGCGACCTCGTCCACGTCGCCGGCTCGCCGCAGGAGGAGGTCTGGAAGTACCTCTGGAACAACATCCAGCACGCGGACCTCTTCATCTCGCACCCGGTCAACAAGTTCGTCCCGAGCGACGTCCCGCCGGAGAAGCTCACGCTCCTCGGCGCAGCGACCGACTGGCTCGACGGCCTCAACAAGCCGCTCGGCGACTGGGACCTGCAGTACTACATGGGCGAGTTCCGGCAGCTGTGCGTGAAGGAGAAGATGACCGAGCTCGGGTGGCCGTTGCGCGACTACATCGTGCAGATCGCGCGCTTCGACCCGTCGAAGGGCATCCCGAACGTCATCGACTCGTACGCGCGCTTCCGCAAGCTCCTTGCGGAGAAAGAGCCCGGCACGGAGCCGCCGCAGATGCTCATCTGCGGGCACGGCGCCGTCGACGACCCCGACGCGAGCATCATCTACGACGAGACGATGCAGCTCATTCACACGAAGTACGCCGAGTACGCGAAGGACTTTGTTGTCATGCGCTGCCCGCCCAGCGACCAGCGTGAGTTCCGATGCACTGCATACGGAGAAATGATGACTCACACTGTACCTCAGTGCTCAACGCGCTCATGGAGAACTCCAAGTTCGCACTGCAGTTGTCGACTCGCGAGGGCTTCGAGGTCAAGGTCTCCGAGGCGCTGCACGCCGGCAAGCCCGTCATCGCCTCGCGCACCGGCGGTATCCCCCTCCAGATCGAGCACGGCAAGAGCGGCTACCTGTGCGAGCCGGGCGACAACGCGGCCGTCGCCTCCCACATGTTCGACCTGTACACGGACGACGATCTGTTCGACACGATGTCCGAGTACGCGCGCACCCACGTATCGGACGAGGTCGGCACCGTCGGCAACGCCGCCGCCTGGATGTACCTCGCGGTCATGTACGTCTCGCGCGGCGTGCGCCTGCAGCCGAAGGGCGCGTGGCTCAACGACCTCATGCGCACCGAGTGCGGCGAGCCGTACGCGCCCAACGAGCCGCGCCTCCCCCGTGCGGGGCTCAACGTCCAGGGCTGACTGGCCTCCTCGCTCGCGGGCAGCGCGCGCCCGGACGTGCCGAGCCGCGCTGGCAGCATACTGAGTCGCGCGATGCCCCGGCCTGGTCCGGCTGCACTGCGCGTGCGCTCAACGAACACCTCTGTGGACGTTGTATCTAGGATGGATGTGAGGAGGGATATGTGCTCGAGTGCTCCTGCGGTTGTACGAAAACGCGCGCCCCGCTCTGTTGCTTTCTCTTCTTTGGCTGCTGACCGCCGTGTAGTACTACCGATTCCCCGTCTTGTAACGCGTGTACGTGTTCTTGTGTAGAAAACTGTAGAAATATAGATACGTGCTCTTCTGCGTAGTCGCCTCGAACTCGTGCGTTTGCCTGGGGACCGTCACCCGCGCGGAGGGCGCTGTCGAATATACTGCCGGATGGGGCAGTCGAGCTGCCCGATCATGAACAGACAGCACCGCCACCACGCGGTATTTCTGGGCCTTGCCGAACGCGCGCTAGAAAGCGTCTTTGGCTTCTCACCCACGTACCAAACCATCATCTCGCGAAAAGAGTCCCTCGCCTTGCCATACCTCGCGGTTGTTCATGCTATAAGTGCCTTTGCCTAATCTCGACGTCTCACTTTGTCTCTTGGCTCGCATTGCAAGGACCTGGTACTTAAAGTACAGCAGAACTCGCTTATTGCTCACCCTTCTGCCCACGCCTCGTTCGCCGTGCCTTGAAATCCGACGAAGGCCCCCTTCACAAGCACCCACCTACTTGACTACGACGTGCATCATGGAGGTCGACATGACACCGATACCAGTGCGGGTGACGCGCTCAGCAACAAAACGCGCGCGCTCGCCGTCCTCCCCTGGACAGTACGATCGACCCTCTGTACGTCCTTTAGCCACCACTCCGCGCGAAGCCAGTCTTTCCCTGACCCGGAAAATGTTGTGCCCCACGATAGAAACGGGTGGCTAGCACTCATGACGCGAGCGTACCCATCGCCTTCCCGCCCTTCCAGACCTCCCCGGCATCCCATGGTCTCCCCCACTCCCCCACCGCTCGCCTACGAAACACGCCTCAGGACTGGGTGTCGCAAACGCAAAGCATGCGCCTCGAGAGTCCCGCTTCGGAGCAGAGCGGGTTTAGCACGCCCATGACGGAAGAGGGCGGAGACGTGCGCGTAGATGAGGTCATGACCGACGAACCCATGGTACGTTCCCATTGCCTGTCAACACTCCACATCTTGCATGCGAACCATGTCATAAATCATAGCCCAACGACGAGAACACGATGTCTGTATCACCACGACCATCACCATACCTATCAGTCTATGGCTCATCATTATCGTCCCTCCGTCCACCCGAGGCATCATACCCCTCCCGAAGAGACATACTCCAGTCTCAGAACCCCAACCGCCTGCAAATACCCGCAATCCAGATACAAGCCGCGACTCCGTCCCCCGTCCAGATGTACACACAACCCCCGCTCGACAGCCCATCACTCTCCTCGACCTCTTCCGGACCTACCTTTGCCTTCGAGGACGCTTCAATGTGCTCCCCTTCCTCCACCTCATCCCCACATGCGGACTTCAACGCCCAGTCGCAGCAGACACCAACTTCTGCAACGACGAAACGGCAGCGCTTTACGATGGGTCCTCGTGCGGACTGCGAACAGTGCCGAATGCGCGTCAAGGGCCATTATATGCACTTTGACTGATTTTTGACGTCATCCTCGGCTTTGTGCAAGTATCGTCGCCTACATCTCCACGTATCCCAGGTTCTTGTAGAGGCGTCGTTCCAACCTGACTATATGCAGGAAGTGTTGTTTCTCGTCCTTGCTTTCTTATACCGCATCCCCAGATATCACCATAATAGCTCTCTAGGTCCGTTTCGTCTCTGTCGCACCCTCGAACTCCTCTCGCTATCGTTACACCAAGTGCTGATTTACTGGTACAGATTACACGCTGTGTTGGCCCCTAATGCATCCATGACTATGTGATATAATCATCCATACATGCCCCGTCAACCCATTTGACCCAAGGACGCTCAGTTGCCGAACGCGCTCCTCTTCTTCGTCAGCTCGCGATAGCTCTCCACATTCTCGGCGATTACAGACCATCTACCAGGGTGAGGAGCACATCAGCACCTGCAGCAATCCTGACGATCGAGTGCACTTACTCCGGGAAGACCATTCGCAGGCGGTCATAGTGATATTCGGGATACTTCTCCTCAATCGTCGCAATGAGCGCGTCATATGCAACCTAACAAACACCTCTCAGTATCATCCAATTCTTCCCCTCCCAACGAAGAGCCACCGCGCACCTTATATCCCTCCCCATTCAAATGCAGCCCGTCCAATAAAAACTCGCCCACCTTCTCCTCATCCCCACCCGCCGCCTCCCATATCTTCCCCCACACATCCACGACCGCGACGCCCTCCCTTCCCGCGACCGCCTTCACGCCCTCCGCATACCTCCTGCTCTCCTCCAAGCTCCTGTCCGGCGCCTGCACCTCCGTGCTTCCCATAAACCCTGCGAGCGCCTTCGCCCAGCGCACAGGCTGCACGGGCGGCGGCGTCAGCAGCACGACGCGCGTGTCCGGGGCATACCGCGGAGACTCGGGGTCGCGCACCGCGCGCACGAGCGCGGCGAGGTTCGCCTCGTAGCGCGCGAGCGGGACGTGCTGCACGCTGTGCGGGAGCGCGGCGTCGTTCGCCCCGAGCCAGATCACCAGCAGGCGCGTCTTCGCGGCATGCTGTGCTTCGTGCTGCGTCGGGAAGCACTGTGCGGGGGATGTGGTCAGACGAGTTGGTGCGTGAGGAGGGTATGGGGAGGCGTTGGGCCCGGGTACGGACCTGCTCGAAGACGGGGGTGATCCAGTCGGTGTTGTACCCGCTGAGCCCGCGGTTGATCACGTCCATCTTGCGGGAATATGCATCTACGAGACGATGCAGGAGTCGGTTACCCCTGTTCGATATCGGCCACCTTGCGATCTACATTGTTCTGCGCTGTTAGAATCCGGACGCACCTGTGAGCTTGGTGGCAAGCCCATCTGGGCTGGCAGCAAACTGGGTGATGGAATCGCCTAGGAGCACGATCGCGTCTTGTACGTAGGCCGTCATGTAGTAAGTAGGAGGTCCCGGAAGAAAGAGATCAACACAATGGAGATAACGCAGCTGCTTAGTGGGAACTTTCTGGGACACTATTCATATACTTGTAGTACACGGAACGCCGCTGTTACAGCTGTATCTTTGGACCGGCGTCTCACACGACAAAAAGCGCGCAACTCGCGCAAACGACGCAAACAATTCGGGAAACTCATTAAATCAGTAACACATGCACAATCGGTCTACGATAGAAAATGACGATGTACACACATAGAGTAGACATAGGGCTACTCGCATATGTCGTTTTTAGGACGAAAAGTGACCAGATGCTATGTCGGACTTTTTAAGTGCGCATCGCGAGGGTGATGTCCTCGAGATTCCCTCGGAATTGCCCTCGAATCGGCCTCGCTTGGCCTCGCTTAGCCCTCGCATCACCCACAAGAGACATCGCGAGGACAAAAATACCTCGCGAGGCCAAGCGAGGCACTCCGATTATTTGTCCCACCGCGCGAGGCCTCGCGAGGCGCCTTCGGAAAAGTCCGACATAGTATAACGACTTGTGAGGGAAAACCCGCTTTTACGGCACCAAAAGTGTTCGGATTGGCAATCAAAAGGGCTGTGGTAGTACTTGTTCCTTCAAGGCAAAGCTCGGTGGAAAACTGAAGCGTTAGAACACGAATTACGACGACCGTGGCCAACATAGACCGACACGTAGTGGGAGCGACTTAGGCGCCCGAATCGCAGTAGGAGCCCCTAGGAGCCCTCGTCGTGAGCTCGCGTGCATCAGATTTAGTCACAAAAAAGGATACAATGTGCTGAAGTAGACATAGGCTGTCACTCCTATGGGATTTTCAAGACAAGAAATTGGGTAGCACTCGAGATATGGCTACATGAGCACATGTGGGCGTATTGGGCTAAATCAGGCTCAGGTTGGAGGTGTAACCGCATATCCTTCCAGGGTAACATACCCATGCATCACTTATACATGCCCCCCAATTTGTGAGACAATCCAAGCTGTTCTCACCGAGAGGTCGTCCGAACATGAGCCAGAGCTCCTACTGTGTTTCGGGCGCCTATTCGCTGCCGCTACGTGTCGCCCTATGTTGACTATGGTGGTCGTAATTCGCGCTCTAAGGCTTCCAAATAATGCAGAGGTTCGCATAAAAGAGATATATACCGACATCAACCTTCAAATCGCCAATCCGCGCGATCTTTTGGGCGCAGGAGCAGCGTAGAGATGTTTTGGTCCTCAGAAGTCGTCATAGCGGCATTCCTCCTGGGTTTGCTCACTTTTCGTCCTGGAAATGACATATTCGAGTAGCCCTATGTCTACTCTATGTGTGTACATCGTTATTTTCTATCGCAGACCGATTGTGCACGCGTTGCTGATTTAATGAGGTTCCCGAATTGTTTGCGTCGTTTACGCGAGTTGCGCGCTTTTTGTCGTGTGAGACGCCGGTCCAAAGATTTCGGCAACAGCTGTAGTAATGCTGCGGGCACAATTGGGCTTACAGCAGCTGCGGAGGTCGAAACTGCTGTCATACGCGGGAAACATGTGCCTACAATGCGCTGCTGCGGATGAGTCCGATATTGAAGCTTAAGTTACACCACCATACATGAACGTCCGGATTTCGAAGGGAACATGTCTCAGAATAATCGAACCTGGACATGAACAGCATGTTTGATAACAGTCTGAGAAAAGCGACAGTGTACTGTACACAGCAACATGACAGCGAGCAAGTAGCTCTGAATGCCTTTGTAAAAACCGTGGAGTTCTTGAAGGGGCAGACTACTTAGTGTATGAATGTCTCGACGACGTTCGCATCAAGCTCGCCAAGGCGCGACACAAATTCAGCGTCGGAGCCTACAGCATCGCGCACCTCCAAGCCCAAGGGTGGGAGACCCCACTCATCACGCCTGCGCAAGGTGTTGGCCAAACGGTCCCCCAGGTCGCCGGTGAGTGACAAGCTGACGAGCTGGAGGCACTCCAGTACAGGGCACGGGTAGGGGAGGGAGTGAGGGAGGTCCCCGCCAGGGATTCCCAGAGCGTCGATAGCGCGCGACAGGTCCTCGATGGCAGGTTTGTCGAAGCGCAGGAGGCGGAGCCCGGGGAGTTGGCAGAAGACGGCGTGCCAGTCTAGGGGGAATGGTGGAGAGGACTCCGGTGAGCCGATGGTCTTTATGGCTTGTAGCGAGTCGAGTGCAGCGGTGGGTACGCAAGGAAGCATTGTGTCGTGCGTTCCGTCCGTCAGCGTCAGCGCGACGGTAGGAGCTTGGGCCAGGTACACGCCCAGATGGGCATTATATCTGTAGATATCCTACGCAGCAAGATATCTGCAGATATCTGGCAGATCTCTCCAGATATTTGTCCTGAATCGTCAGTCAGATGGTTCAGACTCGAGCTCAGTGGGATGTCGTGGCCGCATATCAGCCTGATATCTGGTCGAGAGACGCAGGATATCTGCCCCTGAACAGGCGCCTACAAAAAGTATGTAGGCGAAACCCAGCAAATGCTGGATCGCGGG